>CM076572.1:827944996-828089329 GCA_034641835.2 Pinus albicaulis | reverse complement strand
CACATAGACTAGTATTAATTGAAATCATGTTTTAGATGTCAGTGGTTAGATCATATAAGATTATAAATGAAATAACATGAAATAAACTATAAGAAGATCATAACATGTATAAAATCATTAAATATCATGACATCAAGAATGTGAAGGTGCTTCTTTATTGATGTATGTAAAATATGTGGAGGAATACCACCTAATTCAGTCGCGACTCCAAGAAAAACCATCCTCCGGATCCATGCAGCCCAAGCCTCAACAATATTCTTCCATAAGCATACACAAGGATGTCACATAATAGATGTGAAAATATCAAAGATGGAAACAAGGGTTTCCACAACTTGGAAAGTGCAGGAGGCACAAGGATAATCAGACTTGATAGTGGAATAAATGGCTATAGTATCAATACCTATCTCACTCTCCCCTTTAGGCCTTCCCATGAGGTGTATTTATACTTCCTCAATTTTATTTTTTATTTTTTATTTTTTATTTTTTTCAGTTGGGAAACAGTTTGGCCACGGGCTCCTATAGGTAGGCTTCTGATGTAACTTGTAAAACCCACCCATAAAATAGGTAATTTTATATTTTTTTCAAATTTTAAATTATATACGCAAGTTGGGTATAACTAGACCCGCATGTGCACACACTTTTGAGAGGGAAGAGTCACGTATGGAATTCAAAATAATTTTTTTAGGTAATGGACCAAGTCTCAAGGGAAGGGGCTCCGTAAGGCCATAACATAGAGAATCAAGTATATAAAGGTGAGAAATGATGTTATAAAAGATGCCCCCTAATATATGAGGTTAGAAGGGGTACATGATGTTCGAAATGTATTAAGTGTATAGGAATAATCTTGCGAGGACTTTAGAGGACTTCGCCAGATTCCATCCTGCCAAAAACCAATGGAAGAGATCAGAAAGCAAGATCATTGAGGTGGGAATACCCATGCTTAGTGAAGGTAAATAATTTCCACATATCAAGTATGAAGTGGATCCAATATGTATACAAGTATAATAGAAACTGCAAATTACATAGTGGATCATCTCATCACAACCTCAAAAAGTACATATCAAGGTCATGTCCTAGTATCACATATAGAATAACTGATCAATGATGATGATAAATATATCTGATCGCTGAAGTCACAAAAATGAAATCTCCAAGTACCAAATCATAAAGAGTGCAATAATAGTACTGCATGCAACTCGGGTGCCAACATATAAGATGTTGTTGTGATGAACTACAACATATAAGGTGCATGGTGTCATTGGCAGAAGGCTGAAGGAGTTGTCAAATGAACCAAAACATGTTAATGCAAACCCGAGGTATTCACCGATCACTATAGTACATTTCTACATTATGGGAATAAATGAGTTGAAGTCTACCATGTGAGAAATCATTTGATTACCGGTCATTGATGTATACCATTAACAAACACAAGACAACTCACTGATAATGATGATGAGAGTCAATGTACCCCGGTACAAATTAACAAGTGTGAATGAATGAGTTAAAGTCTAACACTTGAGAGAATCTACCAATTAGGATACATTGATGTATTCTCACTTTTGATAGAAAAGGAGTCTGCCACTAATGACTACAAACCCTAAGGTAATGAAAAAGGACTCTAGACCTTATTCCCATAGAAATGAGTTAGATTTGGTGGGAAAAGATCTGTTGGAAGGAAGGCATTAAGGCATCCCACATCAATCCAGTTTGAGTGTAACCCACAGGCCAAAATTTGGAAGGAATCAGATGAAGAAAGGTAAAGTAACCAACCAGAAGCACGTTTATGGCATACAAAAAATGTAGCTAATGCACAGAAGTAACCCTTTGAACCAATCAATAATAAGAGCTGACACAGAGGCAAGAAATCCACCAATAGGGTCAAATGGAAACCAAGGTATTGCATGAATCCCAATGTGTGATAATTAAAGTTGACATCAAACAAAAGGGAAAAAACTCATTCAAATACCCATGATGTTGATAAAATGTTGAGCACAAGTTCACCTATCAATGATGGAAATAGGACCACAGTGCAACTCTAAGTTTACTCTCAGAGCAATTTTTCGAAGTTGATAAGAGTAAACCCGCCAACAAGAAATCAATGGAGACATTCTTAACTAACACGAGCAAAGGACCAAATATTTTATGTGATATAACATAAATATGACAAACCAGGGATGGTCGACTAAAAAATGATTTAAGAGACACCGCAGAAAGGTCGACTCAGGTTTAATTCCCTTGAACGAAATCACGACTCTAATGTGACTATATGGCAACATATGATAACTTTTTATAAGCTTATCATGCAGGAGGCATGAAAAAACCCTCCATATGATTGGAAGAGATAACCAACAGGGGGATTACTGACTCAATAACAAGGTTATGGCTCTCCTAAGTCAAACTAAAGCCCATCCCAATGGAGAAAAGACTTTGCTTTTTGTGCTTTGTTCAAGGGAGACACAACTGACTTTAGCTGCCATCAAATATGGAAGTAATGTCCCATTCCCACTCTTTTTGGGATATTTAATTTTTATTTCTTTTTCATATTGAAAGCCTGAAAAAGAATAAAATAATGCCTATAGTACATTGGAAATAACGAGTGTCAGGAAATAGATGCACTAGTTCCTAGGATTGGAACAATCCTATGCTCAATGAAAGGTGGCGAAACTGGTAAATGACACTCATAGGAATGTTCTGTCCATGAGAAAAGGATTTCAAGTTGTAGATGCTAAGTGATTGCAAGGCTGATTTTGCAGAAAGACATGGTCCAAAATTTGGCTTATACACGAGTCCAAGTGAAGTTGGCTTAAGGCCAAGAGATACAAATAGTCAACATGCAATGTAGCAGAACAACTCAACAATAGGGAGTGTTAGTATGAATCTTAATTCCAATCATATGAAAAATGACCACTTTAGCTGTGCATAACAAACAGCCCTAACAACAAAGATGGTTTCCAATATCCTTAGATCCGCAGTTAGGTGATCAAGATAAATGCTGCAAAAATCTAGATCTATCAATTAGAAGACATTAAACACTAGAAAAAACAAGATTTACTCCATGCATCCAATATACAAGACAAGAATATTTTGAATGAATTTTGTATTAATGGCACCTGGGAGGAAAACACAGGAGGGTGTTCCCAGTTCTCCTCAATGGGATGGGTTCTTGTAAGTCCTCAGCACTTTAGATCTAAAATTCCTCTCTCTTGATGGTGTAGAAAACCCAGACAAAAATGTAGCAAAATATGACTATGATGGTGGATCAATAGTCAGACCAAAAGTATAGATCCAGAGTGATATTTAGGCAACAAAAGGTGGTAAATGAATGGGAAAACCCTTCTATTTATAACAAAATATTGAGTTAGTCTAGATATTGGTGCATAATTAAAATATTATCAACCAAATTAAGATCCAACTTTTATGGAATATTTTATTATATTTGTTGGAGGGAAAAGGAATTTGACTTGGGTCAAATCCCTTTATTTGTAAATAATAAATAAATAAATTATTTATTTATCATTTTAAGGATGTGATTGAGTGATAAATCAAGTAATTAATTAATTATTTAATTATTTAAGGGTGATTTATTTATATTCAACAAAGAATATTATTTAAATAATGTTTAAATAATTATTCTTAGGAAATAATAAGATAAATAATGATTTATCTAATTAATTTCCCTTTTTTGGGTTAAATATAACTAGGAATATTAATTAAATTGATGTTTAACTAATTATTCCTTGAGGAGAATCAAACAAATGTAGATTTATTTAATATTTTCTCATGGGTTTTCCTATTTAGACCATATACAACTTGATAAATGTGGTTTACTAAGTTATTTTTCATAGTGAATAGAATTTTACTTAGGGTAAAACTGGTCTTACATGGTGTACTTGGGTCCATCTAATAACAATAGGTTAGGTGACCAAAAAATGGTGTAATAGATTGCCCCTCAGTGTGCGAGTGTTAGGAGCTAATCGTATGACCAAAGTACGTTGTAAGAATTCAATCACTAGACATCGAAGGGGAATTTAAAGAGAGAGAAGTATAAGGTAGACCAAAGTGCTAAAATAACTAGACCTTGAGGAGGCGAGAATTATAGGTGCGATAAGTCTCTTTGATGAGTGAGTATCTATGCTATAGGCAGTAGGGGAGGCATACCTATGCCCACCGAGGCAAAGTACAAAAAGTTAGGTGTCCAGTAAACAAAGGGACTGAACAATATAGTATGTGTTGGCATAAACATGAGCCAGATAAACAACACGATAATGAATCCCAAATACATATTGTGCTTGGGATAACAGCTAGGATTTGTACAATAATATCTAAGTACATGAAATATAAATACAACCCAAATGCCCCTGAAAATAGGAAAGGGTTCTGAAAATTTGACTGATACATGCAAACAAAAAGGCGCTACAAGCGGCTGAGGCCGACATCATCAAATGTATGGAGCTACATCAAAGGCTATAATGAAGAGGTCATCCGAGTATGTGGGGGGATACATGTAGGGCCATCCCCTCATGAGGGCTGAGACATCTCACACACACCTAGGAATCATCGATATCGGCTGCTGCATCACTGAACCATCAAGTATACGGATCTCAATCATGCTAAAAGGAGCTGGAGCTGAGAAAAAATCAAGTCAAAGGGAAATAAGGTATCCCTTTGCCTGATCCGAGGCACCGAACAAGAGTGGAAGCTGGAACCAAGGTACACCGCCCTCTAGACCTGTCTTCTGGAATGAATGAGCTGATGTCGACAGAAGGAGGTCCGCCATAGGTGAGGCAATAAGGGATCCTCAACTAAGGCACGAGAGAAAATAGTAGAGCGACTGAAAAACTGACACCAATGATGATAATGAAATGGAGGGTATCGAGTAGCAAATTGACAAATTCCCTTGTTAGAGCATAAAGGGAATGGATGACCTGGCAGCGACTGAAAAAATATCATGAGGGATAGGGGACAGTAGGGCTGAAGGCCATAATGTGCGGTATCAGAGAGGGACCAAGTAATGAAGGATGAGGACTATAGTGGAATGCAAAGGGACTCGGGATAGACTCCATGAATGCAATGATGACTCAACTTGGATGCTCTAAACAAGGGTGACTCGATGGTGCTGTCACACAGAAAAGGTCTAATGGGGACCATAAAAACATGAGTACGAGATGGTAACTCACAATGAAAGTCGACATGAGCATGGAAAAGTATGGAGGCAAAGTGGTGCCCCTAGTACGAGTGTTGCAAGTGAATAAATTCGATTTTGAGGAGGGGTGAAGTGACGCTTCCTGGAAAAAATGTGTCCTGGTGAAGTATCGAATCACTAAAAACTAATAGATACCCATTTGAGGGCTTAGTGAGAGCTTTCCAACAGTACAGACGGTTTGGTAAACGGAGCTATGGTTTTGCCACAAAAAGAAAAAGAAAAAACATGGGTTTCTCTTTTAATAAGGCATTTTTCCTCCAAATTCACTCATTTTCATGTAGAGCTGTGGTGAATGTAGAGAGGATAGAAGGTCCTAAATCTTGCGGTGATCATAGTGGACAAACCGACCATTGGAATCGAGATCTGTCAGTTGGAGGTAAGAGGCCTAACCCTACTCTTTCTTCTCAGTGGATTAAAAGTTCAGATTAGGTCCCTAGGGCTCAGGAACAAACCCCTGCTCCTCTTCACGGTCGGGTCGCACTTTCTGGGAAAAAAAGTACGACCTGGGTAGCAAGTTTTGAGCAAAAAACTACGACCTGTCCCAGGTTTTGACCTGAAAAGTGCGACCGGTCAGGGAGGGGTTTTTCTGTGCTATTTTTTTGCCGAGCACTGGGTTTTTATGATGAGATACAGTCTTTCCTATCTATACACTGAAAAATATGATAGTTTTGTGCATATATGGCAGAATTATGGATCAACTAGAGAGAGAGAGAGAGAACTTAGCGCATTACAGTTGGAGATCCAGGAGGATCAAGGTGTCCGGAGTGCACTGGCCAGGTTTGGGGTTCTGAAGTTTATGGAGAACCCTTTGATGAGATTTGGAGAGCCCTTATTGGCCTAGATTGTTAGCTATTGGGACCCAGACCATGAGTTATTTATAGTGCAGGGGCATTCTGTGGGGGGGGGGGGGGGGGGGTTGAGGTCGAGATATACTTTGACCGCCCCGCCACTTGGGATGGTAGGGAATACTCACCAATATTATCGCAGTGCGGAATGTCATATTGCAGAGCACTATTTTCGACTGTGTCTCCAAGCTCTAGGACCTTGATACCCACCTGGGGATTTGCATAGAGACTCCGTGCCGTGGCCGTAGCGTGTCATGGATCCTCGGGCAACTGTGCACCCCATCACATCACCGGGAGGGCATAAGGATGTCAGGGAGAGTGTTTTGAGCGGGACCCACTATGTGGGCCCGTATGATGTGCCGTCATCGTTGAGATGATGTGCCTGTCGCTATGCAAGCGTAAGTGAACCACACGGGATATGGTGCCACCTCGTGCTCGTTTTTCTCTTGAGAAGATCCTAATGATTTTGACCCTGACATGTACTTCCAAGATGGGGGGCCGAGAGAGCCTAAGATGCGCCGGTGGGAGTGACTATTGTGCAGAGGAGGAGGTGGGGTCATTGGATGAGTGTTTCGACCTAAGTTATTTGTTCATTGGGATAAGATGCCACTTTATATAAACAACTATACCTATAGTGGGATGAGTTATTGTGGGGACCCGGATTTGCCACTGCCACCTAGTCGAATATGGGGGCCCGATGGTAAGTGAAAAATTGCTAATATTTTATGTGCATTTAAAGGTATAGAATATTGTATGTGGTACTGATTCTATCACTTTTGGTATGCAGATACAACATCGTTAAAACCGACTGGATATATGGGACGATATGTAGTATCGGTGACCGCAGGACCTAGTGGAGTGAGGGCGCAAAAAAATGAGGATGCAACAACCCTCTTGGAGGACATCCGTCATAGATGTGAGAGGCTTCTGACTGGTGTTTCAAAGCGTGGCTGGCAGGACTTAGATGACTAGTACATAGAGCCATGTATTGGTCTACCCTCTGAGTGGCGAGGGGTTATGCGGCGCATGGCGATGGCTGAATAGGGTATGCGTGATCTACAAGCTGCAGGAGCAGATCCATTGGCTCGAGATCCTCCAGATAGTGATTAGTGTGTGGGGGTAGGTGGTGCCCCCAGTTTTGAGTTTTGTAGCATGCTATGGGCATGCCATATGTATCAGAGTGGATGGACTCTAAAACATTTTATTCGACACATATTATGGATATGCATCATTTTGATATTTTTATGTATGTCTTGTGTTAAATACGTGTGCCAAAGCCAATCTAGAATATGGTTTGCAATGCTATATAAATATTTATTTTGTGCTCTAGGTACATGACTAAATGTAATGATTTCAAATTCACGCATCAAAAGCTTCACTTGTAAATATCTTCTAAAAAGGATAGGATTATGCACACGGACACCATTAAATTGCATGAAAAAAAGTAGGGAATCTAAACGAACATGAAGGTGAAGGATGTGATGTGAAAGGGCATCGGCTAATAAACCTCGCACTGCATCATATTCGGCCTAGTTATTGGTAGCAGTACCAATGCATACCCTATTCGAGAGAACAAGGGAGTGCAAGGGGTAAAAAATGGCCCAACCTGCCAAGGCTAGATTCTTGGAGTAGCGACTTGCACCATCAGAAAAACTGATATAATGTATTATTCCTAATTTAGCTTAAGCTAATAGGAATATTAATTTTTCTTTTGAAATCTAGATGCATGAATAATTGAGCAAGGAGGCTCCTAATTTGCTCAAGTATGAATAAAAATCCTCCCTAATGTGAAAGGGGATCATGAAATAACCAATTCAAGCATCCACATGTGTGAACAAGGTCTAAGCTATGTGGACAAGGTCAAGTTTGACCAAGTCAACATGATTTATTCTCAAGAAGTGGATCCTACATAAAGCCAGCTCAATGTGAATAGAGATCAATCCAGCTAGATAAAATGAAGGCACCTTGAGTGTGAAAAGGGACAGGGCATGAAGAGTCATTCAAGGTTTACCAAGTCAACAAATTTGTCTAGATACATTGCACCATATTGTTGGACAGCACAATTTTTGTGGAGGAGCCTTTGCGTGGAAGCAACCTCATAGTGGGTGGGACCCTTGGTGAGGAAGCTCATCAGTTATATAATGAAGGATATGGCAAGCATATGGAAATATTGGAGATTATATTTTCATGAGGTCTGCTTAGACTTCCTACATACTTAGTTTTTCAACTAAGTTGTTGCACTGCTTAGTGCAAGGGTTTGTCTGGGCGGGATTCCCTACTCTTTCTTGGAGTTCTTGATTTAGAAATCTAAGAGGAGGTTTCTGATCTGAATTTTCCACTACCTAGTGTTGGTCCAAGCACCTACCTTCAGCAAAAATGCATTCCCTTCATAAAACTGTTTTATTTCTTAAGGTGTGCAGTGGAAGGGGTAAAATCCCCATTTTGAGGATCTAGTTTCCCAAGAGGAGGATCAGCCTTTCTTTGGGAAAGCTAAAGGGAGCATCTACAGCCATTTCTTTACATTTTCAGCCATCTATTGTAGAGATTCAGCCATACAATGTTATTCAGCCACATATTTGCAACAACTTTCTCTTGTACATCTTTCTTGTCAAGAAACCCTTGCCGGGTCTTCTTGGATCTGTGTAAAAGAGATTAGATCTCTATTTTTGTACATAATTGAGTATTATAATAACATTATCAGATATATTTCTCTATTTTCTGAGTTAACCTCTCTTTAGACTGCGCAGTCACTTGTGCAACTGCTCCGACATTTTGTAGTCTTGGGGTTTTGCCCATTTTTAGCAGTTTTGAGCATGGGAGGCCTGTTTAACTAGGCTAATTGAATTTGTTCCTAAAAATATTTTGCATGCACGTCCTATATTTCCTATTCTAAGGGACACAACCGTTATTTTCCACTGTTTTAACTCAATACTCATAAAATAACGTTTTTAAGGCAAAAATAGTTTCTTTTCCCCACTTGGTGACTTGTATAAAAGCATATTTTGTTGCTATAATTGTTCTATGATGGTTATGTGTTTTAAAACACTACATTATTTGATTACTTTCTTCTCTCCAACTTTGGAATATCTCAGGGTATTCTCATTGTTGTAGAAAATTCCAGATTTGGGATATTACAGCGGTATCGGAGCAACAATATTGACTCAGTCTGTGAGCTCAATAATTATGGAGTCTTCTCATGGGGAGGAGGAGATTTTTAGAAGAAATCAGAGAAAACCCTTGTTTTCTAGAGGAAGGAGGTTCTCAAAACTTCCTTTTCCAATTCTGCAGGGTGGAAGCAAGGGCATCAAAGAAATGAGGAGGGAGAAATCTAAAAATCCCTCAGCAAGATATATACAAGAGGAAGATTCTAAATCCTCATCTTATGGATATGAGCACTCAGCCATATCATCATATCTACCACGTTATATCGGCCATTTCTTCAGGAAGAGGAAGAAAGGAGATGTGCCAAAGAGAGATACCCTTGGTGATTATTTGTACAAATATGAAGATCAATCCAAGGGATTCAAAGATCACTTGAACTTCCAAGGGTTTTTCCAAATGAAGGAGGAAAAGAGCACAAGGAGCAAGAAGCAGGGTGAGGGTAGATTCCTTGTATCCACTTTTGATGGATCACCTCTATGTCCAGCTAGGGCTTGGGTGAAGGAGCTAGACACCCTTGTGCAGCAACATGAAGTTTCAGAATTTGAGGCCATCAAAGTAGCAGCGCTGCATTTTGAGGGTAAGGCCTATGCTTGGTGGTTGTTTGAATCATTTGTCTTAAAGAATGCAAATACATCTACTTATGCAAAGTTCATTAAAAGGTTAGTAGAGAGGTTTGATGATATTTCATGTAAAACATCTTCTATTGAAACTATCAAACCACATCAAACAAAACTTTTGCATGAGTTGGGAGGGTCTGTCTATCCAACTCCATTTCTGAAAACCAATGAAGAGGAGGTGAGCTTGTTTGATACTTTGACAAGGGAAATATCTCCTTTGGATGAAGGGCTTTCTTCTCAAAGGAAAGATATGAAGATTCCTTCTTCAAAAGAAGACCAAGATCTGAGGTCTCTTGTTGAAGATAAGGCAACTTCAACTATTGAAGAGGAGAAAGGAGAGGCAGGGGAGAATAACAAAGTCATGACAAGGGCACCTCATGGAGAAGAGGATGGAGCACTTGCTCCAAAGAAAGAAACTCTTGCACTTTTTCAAAGAGATCCAAAAGGTCTCACACATAGAGCTCTTGGCATAACACATGAGCAACATGTACCTTCATTGCCAAGTGATGAGATCTTGAAGATAGGAGAAGGGAAAGAGGAGGAATGGCATCACAAGATAAAGAGAATGTAACCTTCTCTATTTCAGAGTTTTAAAGAGAAAATAAGGCAAGAGGACCCATGCAACAAAGGTAGGGGAAAATCTATCCACCTACATTCACATCCTACTCTATGCCTTGATGCCTCTTTGCAAGGAGGCATTTTAGCAGGAAGACCTCCTGATTGGAGGGAAAGTAAAGTGTTCTCTCAACTATATGAAGCAACAACATATTTTTTTAAGGAGGGAAACTTGGAAGGAGCCACTACAGCGCTGAAAATCATTGATGGGAGGCTAGGAAAAATTCTGAAATTGACCTTGCTTTCTTCCATTCATCTATTTGTGTTGGAGAGGATAGTGTTAGCCACCTATAAAAATTTGTCATATCAAATGGTGACTAAATATTTTTAGCCTTCAAGAAACAATTCATGTCCAAATTGTGAGTTCTTGAAGTCTTATGATGTCCTTTATCCTTGGAATAAATCTTCACTGTTGTTTCACTTTAAAGCCCTCAAATACCTTGCTATTTACCAGGAGAGAAAAAACTGCTCATGAGGTTCCTTTTTCCCTTATTACACTTTTCCATTTCATTCTCCATGTTCATCCATAAAGACCTTCATTTGATTTCTAAACCATTCCAAAACCCTTTTTAAACCTTATATCCCCCTTTCATTTGGTTTAAAAACCCTTTTCTCCCTTATCGGAACCCTCAAAATCCTCTGAAAAACCTTCATTTTGGCCTAAAAACCTAGTTTTTCAGCATTAAGGCCTTAAGCCCCTTTCGGCCTTAAGCCCCAGCCCCTCTCCCTTATGTGACCCGAAGCCAAGACCGAGCACGAAGCCTCATCGCTCCATCGCAATCGGTAATCACAAATTCCCTTTATCCTTTTCCTTTTTCCTCCGATGGCCAGATCCGTCGATTTAATCTTAGCCGTCGAATCCACAAGAACCAATGGCCCAGGTTCAATCATGCTCCGCTCATAAGCCCTTCACCATCTCGCCCGCCAATTTTATCTAGACCGTTGATCTCTTATACCGATCCTACAGCCAGCGCTTAATCGCACATCACAAACTCAAACACCCCGGTGCTTTGGCCTCTTTCCTTTTCTCCGATGCGATGTAATCCTAGCCATTCATTATGCTAGATCTGACTGTTCGCGCTTCATTGCATCACGCTCATCCATCACATGATCCTCCACCATCCCGACCTCCAATTGAATCTCCACTGTCGATCAAGTTTGATCGGACGGTCCGCGTTATTTCGCATCATCGCCTTTCTCCCCTCCCCTTGCATCATTCACGTCCTGCGCAATTCTGCGATGCAATCTCTGTCGTTGATCTTCTCAAATTCAATGACCCACAATACTTCTGCTTTTCAAACCCTGCCCTTCTCTTTCTCCCCCATCGACAGATCTCGGCCATCGATCCTCATGATCCGACGGCTCCCATTAATCCTTCCCGCCGCTCTTATAAAACCTCTCTTCCTAAGTAAAAACCCTTCCGCCCTTTATAAAAAGGTGGGCCCTCTCTTCTCCTCATTTTCTCCACCAAATTCCTTCAAACCTGACCTTTTCTATATTTTTTGTTTCCCAACAAATATAGTTTTTAACAAAATCCTGATCGTCGATCTACAAAGATCAAAGGTCATCTGGCCCCATCCTTCTACCCGTTCCCTTTCCCTTCATTTCTTCCCTTTCGAACATATCGACTTCTTCTCTTAATCGTAACCATCCCTCAAGGAAATCTGACGATCGGGATTTAACCCGATAAACCAAACACCCGTCCACTACACGACAAACAAATGTTGGTCCCACCATACATCCTATGCACATCTTTGGACCAGTCGCGTGCTATCCTCGCCATCCGATCTCTCGCCAATCATCCAACGGACCAGAATCCATATCGCGTATTTTTTGGCCCCTTTTCACAGTGTTCTACTTCCGCACAGTAAAAGTGGTTTTATAAATCCACGTGTCAAACGCTAACATATATCGCGTTCCAAAAGCTAATACCACTTACCCCCCCCAAATGCTATGCAAAAACCGTTGTCGGTTTTCCCAAAACCACCCTTTTTTATATTCGCGCCATAATTCAAATGCGAGCCTGGTTAGCTGTTCTAGCCGGTTTTACGTCCTCCACCGCTGCATTTCCTCATCCGCAAGAATTCCTACCACCTCCATTAAACCTCTATAACGCAGTTATACCATTCCCTCAGGGTTTCTTAATGAGTTTTTTTATGTTTTGCAGGGTTCTAATGGTGGTTAATCTGTGTATTTCCATAGTCACAGACAGGTGACTGATAAGGTTCAGAGTGACAATTCTGACATTAAATCAATGAAGAAAAGGAGCTAGCGGGTTGCGAATTCATGTTTTATCAGGGAGATCACAACCTTCAATCTCAGATGAAACCCGCCAATAGCAGAAAGCCACTTGTATAAACAAAAAACAACAAAGTGTATAAGTATTGAAAAACCGAAGACGAAGATCCAGGCTTAATAAAGCCTAAAGACAACTCAAAAGAAAATTAAAAGTGTTTTAAGATAAAACAGAAAGAATTTTCAGTCAGAAAGGCCTCCACTGCCACATCATAGGGGCTAATTGAATCCCCAGCTACTAAAATTTCCACCTGCAGCCTCTCTGCCTCAAAGGAATACCCGAATCAAATCTCAGTTGGAAACATTAAGGCCAAGATAGCTGAATAGTTATAACAAGCAAAGACAAATATTTTAAACTGTCAGTAAAGTTATTGTAAAGATAAGAAAGTGCCTTAAAGTCAATATTTTCACCCACTAAGCCTGAAAAGAAGAAAACAGAGTTAATAAAACAGAGTTAGAATTAAATGAGTTCCTGCCTTATGCCTTGCATGGTTTTGAAGGCTAGGAGTTGCATTTAACATAGCATTAATGATATTCAAGCCCTAAAACTATTCCACCTTCTCATTTCTTCTATAAATATTTCTGAAGAAAATGAGAAGTTGTTGGTTGGTTGGTCACTAGTTGTAACTCTGAAACTCTCTGAAATAATACATAGTCTGTCTGAAGTTGAAGAAGAAATTGAAGTCTTGGAAGCTAGATTATGTTTTAACATGCTTGATCTTGAGAAGGCTCTATCATTGGATCCCTGAGCTTGGTTGTTGGTGATGTATTCTAAACTGTCTGCTGTTTTTCCTGTTTTCATTATGTTTCATAAATTCTTACTACAGTAGGATGAAAAGTTTAGGCTAAGAAATGACTCATGGAAGCACCTTAGACCTGTTTACCCTTCAATGTTCTATGTTTTCTTCTACTAAGGCATTTTAGAGTCTTTAAATCGTTCTCTTGAACCCTTATGCTTGTTTATTTCTCAAATAGTTCAAATAGTTGGTTCCAGCATGATTTATGGTTTTCCCTGCTTGTCTACTGCCACTTGAAAACTGTTTTTGAAGTTTCCCTTTGAATTACCATTGTTTACAGTTAGCCAAGGAGGTATGTTGTGATCATACCCTTTTTCCCTGCTTGAACAATTGTTTTGAAGGTATTTATAGTTGTGATAATGGATGTTTTTAGGTGTTCCCTCTTCTATGACTGCAATTATCTATGAATCTTTCATGTTTTCTAAGTCCTTTGAAATTAAATCTTTGAGGAAATAGGATGTGCTCCCGAATCTTAGATTTCATTTTGAAAGTTGTCTTGAAATCATTATTTTATTAAAGTTTGGTTTGTAGAATTCATGGTTATCCCTGTCTATCAAATACCTCTTTATTGTTCAAGTTATGTTTTTAAGTTCCCATTGTTGAGAATTCAATTTCTCTTTCCTAATCATTAATGTCCATCTCATTCAAAAAACTAAAGGATCCTGTGGCCAAGTTATATTTTCCCTTTGATATCCCATATCCATTAATTAGTTTGTCATAAACCTCTTCTTGACTCCATTTCCCAATGAATTTGACACTTCTTCTTTCTATCTATACTACCTATACCTTTCATAATATTCAATGCCAATTCAACCAAACAAACAAGCAACCCAAATAAACACTTGCACTTAATAACTAGTCTAAAATCAATACTTAAAAGCATACAAGATATACCTTTGCAAACAAATAATTTGAGAGATACCTCTCTGAGAACAAGAGGACTAGATCCTGGAACTCTAAAGATTGGTTCTGATGTTGCCTTATCTTTTGGTAAGCCAATCTATCAAAACACAGGACCCCAACATAATAGCGATCACGGTGGGACCTTCTAAACTTAAACACACATAGGCATCCCTTAGAAGGCCCAAATGCCCTTAAACTGATACTATCTGAACACTTGGAATCTGTTATCCCACCGTTCACACCAACATAGTGGCGATCACGGTGGGACCTATTGAATCTATGATAGCTTAGCAAACTATTATAAACTCTTTAGTCCTACAAATCTCTAAGAAAATTAGTTAGTAAGCCATAGAGTAGACTCTGTTTGTTTGAGCACCTTATCTAAGTGTTAATATGAGACATAGGAAACTCTCATAACCATATAAATATACAAAATAAAAAAATATTTAAGATTGGCTTCATAATAAACATGGTGGTGGAACCATAAAACATTTTACCTTCACAAAAGCTAAAAAAATTCCACCTGGTGACTCCACTAGCATCCAATAGGCCTATTACTTCACTAGTCCTTGTAAACTCTCCTGGGAATGCATTGAGCTAACCCAATCATGCTGTTGGTGGACAGAAAAGTTCAAAATATTTCACTTGGCGACTCCACAATCCCAAAAGATCTAATGACTCCACTGGTAGAAGACTCTGAATTGGTCGAAAAGACACAGTGACCTCTTTATTACAAACATGGATCTAAGTATAGACCCAGAAGTAAAACAACTGGTCATGATGGAAAAACAGATGTGCACAAGTTTGGATAGAGAATAGAAAGGCATGAGGCTAATTTAAATATCAATACCCTAGAGCACCATGCTTTTTCGCATCAAGAACAAACTCAACCACCACAAGACCTAGACAAATGAGCAAGATTATAAGGATAAGATCAAGACTATAGAAGATGGTGCTAAAGATTTCAGAAAGCAATGAAGAAGGTTGTCAAGAAAGTCTTGAAAACCTCCCTTTATCTCGTATTGCACTATTAAGAGAACTTTACGACCAAAATGCAAATGTAAAAAGTGAGCAGTGTTTTGAGGAAACAATAGGCCACCTAGGAAACAAAAAATCTGAAATAGAAGAGAAATTAGCACATAGAGGGACTCTCCCTCTATGTTATGAATCATTTCAGATTTTAAAAGAGAAGTGGCATCCTGACAATATAGTAGAAACAACTCATGAACCTTATATTCGAAGTGAATTCCATGAAAATCACGAGGAGTTGTTTGAAACTGAGATAGATCAGGAAAAAGAAGAAAATCCTCAAATTTTCTCTGCGAGCACAAGTAATGATTCCCTAGAAGAGGCTTAGGAAGACATCCAGCCTCAAAATCAGTCAACACAAGAGGAAGAGGACTGTTGTTTTTCTGTCCAAAGAAAAAAGAAAATTCCTTCTCTTTTAATAGAAGAAGAAATTGATCAGATATTAAATAAATAGCCAGCCCTCAAAACCTCATTTGAACACAACACTTTTCCTCATATACATACTGAACCTTGTTGTCTTGAACTAGAAAATAAACTTTTAGATCAGCTTAAAGAAGGACAGACTGATAACCCAATATGCTTGATTGGTGAAATTATTTATACTAATGATTTTCCAATTTTTTGTCAATCTGATGATGATGATAAGCTCCAAATAGAAACTAATCATGCAGGGCAACCAATATTTGATTGGTGTCATGAATTTCATTATCATCAGCTTGAAAGTAGCAATCAACAAAGCCAGTCCATCAAATATAACGTTCAAATAATGGGAAGTCAGCAATCTATCAGTTGTAATGTTGGGATTGTAAAGGAAGAGGAATTTCTTGAGCAGGATGAAGATAAGGAGCCTTCTCCTTATAGGATTGAGGTAATAAAGGATACCCCTACTCAAGAACATGATGATCTCTTCACAAAGTATAGTCTATTGAGCTAGAGCATACCAGGACTACAAGAGGACAACACTGCAATATATGATGAGTCCTCGAGTTCAGATAATAATGAAGATGAGGAAGTTTTTCTTTCCCAAGAAAATATTAATCTTGATCTAGTGGAGGAAAGGGTAACCTTGGTTGAATCCTATCTTAAAAATGTTCATAACCAGGCATTGTTTCAAGATCCCTATGCTCACTTCTTGAAGGCATTTTAAGAAGGGATAAAGGTTATTAGGAGCAGTGTATTACCAAAAGCAAGAAGATTATTTAGCACTGCTGCTAAAAAACAAAAGGAATGGGAGTGACCTTTTTTGTCCAGTCTGCCCAAAGAGATGAGGAAGGACCAATAATGGAATCATTTACTGGATTGGTTGTATTGGAAAAGAGATTTCATCAGCTCAACATGTAAATATTCCAAGTTAGATTAGGTTAGATAGGAATGTCAATAAAGCTCAACTATGAGAATTTAGTTAGTTGTTGATTTCTGCTTTGAAGAATAAAATGAGAAAATTACAAAAAAAAATAGAAAAGAGAAAAAGAGGGAAGAGAAAAACAAGAAAGGTACAACCCCATACCAAAAAGAGAGACAAATTCTAAAAGTGTGCAAGTTCAAATGCCACTACTAAAAACACACTGCTAGTTAGTCATAAAACCTAATCATGACTAATTAGTTTTTCAATTTACTGCTGATAGGTTAGTGAATTAGATCAGCCAAACAACACAATCTTGGCTTATTAGTAAGGTAGATTAGGATAGAAGAAAGAAGGTTCAAACATGCTTAAATCCTGAACCTTTGAAATAGAAAACAATTTGGTTCCAATATGCTCAAAACTTGAACCAGATGAGAGAGAAAAGACAGCTCAAACAAATTCAAAATCAGAGCTGAAGAGATAATGAAGGATGTTTTAGTTTTCAGATCTTAAGCCTTCACAAATTTTGTTTTACTTTTCGTAAATACTATGTGCAGCTTGTTTTTATGCCATAGGTTTGCAGCAAGTCAAATTGCTTAATCTTGGCTTGGCTTCTTTTAAATTTATGTTTTTAGAATTTAGAGAATAAAGTTCCGTTAGACAGTCTAATCCTGACAGATAGTAGTTAAGTAGAGAAACTTATGAGTTCAACTGCTTAATCTAAACTCATGGAGAAATAAGAGTAGACTTAGACTAGTTTTATGTTTTCAATAAAAGAATAAAATGTTGATGAAGAGAGTTTTTCAGTCCAAATGCACTCCAAAGAAGAAAATGTTAGGATCATTATGAATGGGTAGGTAGAGAGGTTGTTTTAAAAGAATTCCTTTTGATTCGGCATTGGAGATTATATTAAATCAAAGAAAGGATAGCTATGTAGGAAAAGAAAGTTGCCGCCCAATGGATGAAGGCACTGGTTTACCGAAAAGCTAGAGATTAATAACAGGTTCTGTTGACACCTAAATAACTAGCCGTCCTCCTATGAGGCCATTGTTAGCCACCTATAAAAATTTGTCATATCAAATGGTGGCTAAATCTTTTTAGCCTTCAAGAAACAATTCATGTCCAAATTGTGAGTTCTTGAAGTCTTATGATGTCCTTTATCCTTGGAATAAATATTCACTACTGTTTCACTTTAAAGCCCTCAAATACCTTGCTATTTACCAAGAGAGAAAAAACTGCTCATGAGGCTCCGTTTTCCCTCATTAAACTTTTCCATTTCATTCTCCATGTTCATCCATAAAGACCTTCATTTGACTTCTAAACCATTCCAAAACCCTTTTTAAACCTTATATCCCCCTTTAATTTGGTTTAAAAGCCCTTTTCTCCCTTATCGGAACTCTCAAAATCCTCTGAAAAACCTTCATTTTTTCCTAAAAACCCAGTTTTTCAGCATTAAGGCCTTAAGCCCCTTTCGACCTTAAGCCCCAGCCCCTCTTCCTTATGTGACCTGGAGCCACGACCGAGCACCAAGCCTCATTGCTCCATCGCAATCGGCAATCGCAAATTCCCTTTATCCTTTTCCTTTTTCCTCCGATGGCCAGATTCGCCAATTTAATCTCAGCCGTCGAATCCACAAGAACCAACGGCCCAGATTCAATCGCGCACCGCTCATAAGCCCTTCACCATCTCGCCCGCCGATTTGATCTAGACCATTGATCTCTCATACCGATCCTATGGCCAGTGCTTAATCGCACATCGCAAAATCAAACACCCCAGTTCTTTGGCCTCTTTCCTTTTCTCCGATGTGATGTAATCCCAGTCGTTCATTCTGCCAGATCCGACAGTTCGCGTTTCATCGCATCGCTCTCATCAATCACGTGATCCTCCACCATCCCAACCTTCGATTGAATCTCCACCATTGATCAAGTTTGATCGGACGGTCTGCGCAATTTTGCATCATCACCTTCCCCCCCCCCCCCCTCGCACCATTCACGTCTTGCACGATTCTACGATGCAATCTTTGCCGTTGATCTTCTCAAATCTGACGGCCCACAATACTTCTTCTTTTCAAACCCGGCCCTTCTCTTTCTCCCCCATCGACAGATCTCGGCTGTCGATCCTCATGATCCAATGACTCCCATTAATCCTTCTCACCACTCTTATAAAGCCTCTCTTCCTAAGTAAAAACCCTTCCACCCTTTATAAAAAGGTGGGCCCTCTCTTCTCCTCGTTTTCTCCACCAAATTCCTTCAAACCTTACCTTTTCTATATTTTTTGTTTCCCAAAAAATATAGTTTTTAACAAAATCCTAACCGTTGATCTACAAATATCAAATTTCATCTGGCCCCATCCTTCCACCCGTTCTGTTTCCCTTCATTTCTTCCCTTTCGAACATATCCACTTCTTCTCTTAATCGTAACCATCCCTCAAAGAAATCTGACGATCGGGACTTAACCCGATAAACCAAACACCCATCCACTACATGACAAAGAAATGTTGGTCCCACCATACATCCTCTGCACATCTTTGGACCGGTCGCATGCTATCTGCACCATCTGATCTCTTGCCAATCATCCAATGGACCAGAATCCATATCATGTAATTTTTGGCCCCTTTTCATAGTGCGCTACTTCCGCGCGATAAAAGTGGTTTTAGAAATCCACATGTCAAACGCTAACGCATATCACGTTCCAAAAGCTAATACTGCTTACCCCCCCAAATGCTACGCGAAAACCACTGCCAGTTTTCCGAAAACCACCCTTCTTCATATTCGCGCCATAATTAAAATGCGAGCCTGGTTAGATGTTCTGCCCGGTTTTATGTCCTTCGCCACTGCATTTCCCCATCCGCAAGCATTCCTACCACCTCCATTAAACCTCTGTAACACATTTATACCATTCCTACAGGGTTTCTTAATGAGTTTTTTATGTTTTGCAGGGTTCTAATGGTGGTTAATATATGTATTTCCATAGTCACAGACAGGTGACTGATAAGGTTCAGAGTGACGATTTTGACCTTAAATCAATGAAGAAAAGGAGCCAGCAGGTTGCAAATTCATGTTTTATCAGGGAGATCACAACCTTTAATCTCAGATGAAACCCGCCAATCGCAGAAAGCCACCTGTATAAACAAAAAACAGCAAAGTGTATCAGTATTGAAAACCCGAAGACGAATATCCAGGCTTAATCAAGCCTAAACAAAACTCAAAAGCAAATTAAAAGTGTTTTAAGATGAAATAGAAATAATTTTCAGTCAGAAAGGCCTCCACTGCCACATCAGAGGGGCTAATTGAATCCCCAGCTACCAAAATTGCCACCTGTAGCCTCTCTGCCTCAAAGGAATACCCGAATCAAATCTCAGTTGGAAAAATTAAGGCCAAGATAGCTGAATAGTTATTACAAGCAAAGACAAATATTTTAAACTGTCAGTAAAGTTATTGCAAAGATAAGAAAGTTCCTTAAAGTCAATATTTTCACCCACTAAGCCTAAAAAGCCGAAAACAGAGTTAATAAAAAAGAGTTAGAATTAACTGAGTTCCTGCCTTATGCCTTGCATGGTTTTCAAGGCTAGGAGTTGCATTTAACATAACATTAATGATATTCAAGCCCTAAAACTCTTCCACCTCCTCATTTCTTCTATAAATATTTCTGAAGAAAATGAGAAGTTGTTGGTTGGTTGGTCACTAGTTGTAACACTAAAACTCTCTGAAATAATACATAATCTTTCTAAAGTTGAAGAAGAAATTGAGGTCTTGGAAGCTGGATTATGTTTTGACATGCTTGTTCTTGAAAAGGCTCTATTATTGGATCCCTGAGCGTGGCTGTTGGTGATGTATTCTGAACTATTTTTTGTTTTTCCTGTTTTCATTATGTTTCATAAATTCTTACTACAGTAGGATGAAAATTTTAGGCGAAGAAATGACTCCTGGAAGCACCTTCGACCTGTTTATCCTTCACTGTTTTATGTTTTCTTCTGCTAAGGTATTTTAGAGTCTTTAATACTTCTCTTTAGTCCTCATGATTGTTTATTTCTCTAATAGTTCAAATAGTTGGTTCCAGCATGATTTATGGTTTTCCCTGCTTGTCTGCTGCCACTTGAAAACTATTTTTGAATTTTCCCTTTGAAGTACCATTGTTTACAGTTAGCCAAGGAGGTATGTTTTGATAATACCCTTTTTCCCTGCTTGAACAATTGTTTTGAAGGTCTTTATAGTTGTGATCATGGATGTTTTTAGGTTTTCCCTCTTCTATGACTGCAATTATCTGTGAATCTTTCATGTTTTCTAAGTCCTTTGAAATTAAATCTTTGAGGAAATAGGATGTGCTCCCGAATCTTAGATTTCATTTTGAAAGTTGTCTTGAAATCATTATTTTCTTAAAGTGTGGTTTGTAGAATTCATGGTTAGCCTTGTCTATCAAATACCTCTTTATTGTTCAAGTTATGTTTTTAAGTTCCCTTTGTTGAGAATTCAATTTCTCTTTCCTAATCATTAATGTCCATCTCATTCACAAAACTAAAGGATCCTATGGCCAAGTTAGATTTACCCTTTGATATCCCATATCCATTGATGATTTTGTCATAAACCTCTTCTTGACTCCATTGCCCAATGAATTTGACACTTATTCTTTCTATCTATACTACCTAGACCTTTCATATTCTGATGTGCCAATTCAACCAAACAAACAGACAAACAAAACAAACACTTGCACTTAATAACTAGTCTAAAATAAATACTTAAAGGCATACAAGATATACCTTTGCAAACAAATAATTTGAGAGATCCCTCTCTGAGAGCAGGAGGACTAGATCTTGGAACTCTAAAGATTGGTTCTGATGTTGCCTTGTCTTTTGGTAAGCCAATCTATCAAAACACCAAACCCCAACAGATAGATTCAGAAATTTGTGCTGATATGAGCATAGTATCAAAAGGATACTCCATAGCTTTGGGGCAGTAAAGGATACTTCAATATATAATGAAGATTTCTGAACATGACAAAAAAATAATTTCATTTTTGTATGTAGGAGAAAAATTGTGGAAGTTTTTGAGAAAGAGAGCCTTTCAAGGGGAAGGTGACTTTCCTAAACTTCAATCTTGTCTTGAGCTAGATCAGATGCAAGGAAGGCAACAAGAGAAAGTTGGGAATACTCCAACATGTGACTTTGACATCAAGCATGTCAAGGAGGAGAACCATCATATGACAAATGCATCATTTCATACTTCTACAGTGCTGTCAATGTTGGGAAGCCTAGACCCTTATTGGGAGTCCCAGCTCTTGATGGAATATTCTAAGGACCTATTCACATGTAAGGTTCTTGATAGGCAAGCAATGGATGGAGAGTAAAAAGTAGTTAATGGAATCATTTATGTTCATGATCGGATCTACTTAACTAAATATTCCAAGCTCAAGAAAAAACTACTTAACACAACCTATGAGGTCTTGCTTTCAAATCCCACTAGTTTCATTAAAACATGTCATACTATCTTAGATGGATTCATGTGGGAAAATTTCAGAGAGGAGATGCACTCTCATATGAGTAAGTGCATGGATCATTTGCTAGTTAAGGAGGAACATATCTTTTGGGGAGAGTTATCATTATCACCTCCTTATTTATTGAGTGTGAGAGGGAGCTCATCCATGAGCTACCTTGCTAATTTTAAACAAGTGTATGATAAACATTGTATTGTTGAATCTCATGATGTATTTATTATATACTTGCATTTTCTTAACACTCATGTGCAGGTCTTGGCTCCAAGAGGAGGCACTTCTTATGATGGGCTTCATGAGCCACCTTGGGCCATGAACAATGTTGATGCTAGCCATTCCTTGGGAGATCTTGGAGAGGTGATGTACTCTTCATGGTGTGATTCCTTAACACCAACCATCATACACCTTCTCCAAGCATGCAAGAAGGATGGGGCAGCAAACAAGTGTTGGGGGGAACGCTTGTCATATAATATCCTAAGGAAATTAGGAAGGAAACTACATTGGTTGCACATGAGGAACCATTTTCCTTCTCCCTTATTGTATATGGAAGCTAGCATGATCTTACTTATGATCCCACATGTTGAAGATGTTCTTATCTTTGTTGGGGGCATGGTTGTAGGAGAGACACATTTGTTGGGTGTGTCTTTGGGGGAACGAATTCCCCACTTTTTCTGCACTACATGTTCCAAGGGGAGCATGAGAAACTATATGGCCACAATTGCATATCACTTGTTTCTTTATGATGTGGACCATATGTTTTGTTGGAGCACTTGGGGCATGCCTCTCATGAGAAATTGGGAGGAGCTTTTCTATGAATTACCAAGCTGGATGGTGATTCATTTTATTTGGATGATAGCATGGAGGAGGGAGACCTCCATTAATGATGAAATTCCCCATGATTGTCATCACTTCTATCTTGAGAAGGCCATGGATCAGTAATAAGGTTTCCATAACAACCTTCCATTCTTTCATGATGAGAGCCATTGGGCTTATTCACCAAAGGTCAACTTGCACACTTGGGAGGAGCCATTGGGAGATGGAATTTTTGCAGAAATTCTAAAGCAATGGAGGAGACTATGGGATGAGAGGGCCACAAGAGGAAGAGGGGAGATTTCGCAGCACCTTGTAGTTGCTTGAGGACAAGCAAAATTTGGTAGGGGGAGACTATAATATTCCTAATTTAGCTTAAGCTAATAGGAATATTAATTTTTCTTTTGAAATCTAGATGCATGAATAATTGAGCAAGGAGGCTCCTAATTTGCTCAAGTATGAATAAATATCCTCCCTAATGTGAAAGGGGTTCATGAAATAACCAATTCAAGCATCCACATGTGTGAACAAGGTCTAAGCTATGTGGAAAAGTTCAAGTTTGACCAAGTCAACATGATTTATTCTCAAGAAGTGGATCCTACATAAAGCGAGCTCAATGTGAATAGAGATCAATCCAGCTAGATAAAATGAAGGCACCTTGAGTATGAAAAGGGATAGGGCATGAAGAGTCATTCAAGGTTGACCAATTCAACAATTTTTCTAGATACATTGCACCATCTTGTTGGACAGCGCAATTTTTGTGGAGGAGCCTTTGCATGGAAGCAACCTCATAGTGGGTGGGACCCTTGGTGAGGAAGCTGATCAATTATATAATGAAGTAGATGGAAATCATATGGAAATATTGGAGATTATATTTTCATGAGGTCTGATTAGAATTCCTTCATACTTAGCTGTTCAGCTAAGTTGTTGCACTGCTTAGTGCAAGGGTTTGCCCGGGCGGGATTCCCTACTCTTTCTTGGAGATCTTGCTTGAGAAATATAAGAGGAGGTTTCTGATCTGAATTTTCCACTAGCTGGTGTTGGGCCAAACACCTACCTTCAGCAAACACATAGTCCCTTCAGAAAACTATGTTATTTCTTAAGGTGTGTAGTGGAAGGGGTCAAATCCCCATTTTGAGGAGCTAGTTTCCCAGGAGGAGGATCAACCTTTCTTTGGGAAAGCTAGAGGGAGAATATACAGCCATTTATTTGCATGTTTAGACATATATTGCATAGCTTTAGTCATACAGCATTATTCAGCCACAGATTTGTAGCAGCTTTCTCTTGTACATCTTTCTTGTCAAGAAACCCTTGCCTAGTCTTCTTGGCTATGTGTAAAAGAGATTAGATCTCTGTTTTTGTACATCATTGAGTATTATAATAAAATTATCAAATATATTTCTCTATTTTCTGAGTTAACCTCTCTTTAGACTGCGCAGTCACTTGTGCAGCTTCTCCGGCATTTTGTAGTCTTGGGGTTTTGCCCATTTTTAGCAGTTGCGAGCATGGGAGGCATGTTTAACTAGGATAATTGCATTTTATTCTGAAAATATTTTTCATGAATGTCCTATATTTTCTATTCTAAGGGACACAACCATTATTTACCACTGTTTTAACTCAATGCTCAAAAAATAGCATTTTTAAGGCAAAAATAGTTGCTTTTCCCCACTTGGTGACTTGTATAAAATCATAGTTTGTTGTTGTAATTGTTCTATGATGGTTATGTGTTTTAAAAAACTACAAGAGTTGATTAATTTCTTCTCTCCAACTTTGGAATACTTCAGCGTATTCTCATTGTTGTAGAAAATTCCAGATTTGGGATATTACATATAAGGTGTGGACGGGAGGTCCATATGAAAGGTGCCACAAGAAAAAAAATGGGAGGATGATGAAAAATGTTTGCAACCTAAGTGAAAATTATAAATTGAACACACTCCGCGGGAGGGAGTGATCTGGGTAAGATGTCTACTACTCACACGTCGACGGTGAGGTGGAGTGTGGGAGCTACTGGAGGTGTAGCTTGTGCTGAGATCACGAAAGTCACTATAGGCATGGGTGGTGCTATCTCGTATGGGTGGGAAAGATGAAGTCAGGGGTGGACATGGCTTCCATGATGTCATCATCGCAATATAATATGGAGTGGCTGGAGGAAAGGAGACCACATCACGTGGCGAAGCTACCTGACTCATCATCATGAGAAGAAAGGTTCACATGCGCATCGTCACGGGGGATGACGGAATAAAAAGAAAATAAGGGATCTACTGATGTTGAGCCCAGGGTGATCATTGAAGAGAGGTCAAGCGAAACAATAGGGGAAGATTCAGAGGGAGCTTCCACCCAGGGTCTCATGGATGATGAAAGGTAGAGGATGGTGGCCGCAGGCTCCTTCATCTTGACATCAGGAGGGGAAATGTCAATGGGAGCAGGTAAATCCTCAGTCTGGCCTGCAACATACTGCGCAAGTACGGGAGAGGCGGATTGGTTTTGTTCAATCTTGTACTCCTGAACTACCTCTAATGAGGTGCGGTAATGTGTAAGGCGGGGACAATGGTGAGAATAATGGCCATGGAGATCACACAATGAAAAATCTTGGTTAGTGTGAATAGTTTTAGGATTATTAGCTGCATTCAAAGAAGAAACAAAGGCTTCAGGGACCGTAGACTCAGGGAACGCAACTTTAACCATGGGCTTGATACGGGGCAGTTTAGGATAGTTATGGGTGGCATGGCCGACGACATCACACAAAGCACAGGGCTTTGCGGGCGGGAGAGGTGGAGGGTCCGTCAGGGCAGCCTTGTCCTTGGAGGCCCTCTTCTGAGATTTTCCCTTCTTACCCGAAGCAGTCACAATATGAGGTGGTTCTTATTGAGGTGGTTGAGGCACTGTTGCAGCGGGAGAAGTCATAGGGACCGGTTGAACCGAGGTCATTGCAAGATAAGGTTTGGGTTGACCTAGCGGGGTAGTGGCTGGAGGATCAAGGTACTAGACGGGAATCCCAAGGGTCAAGTTAGGAAGAGAGAGGGTGGCCGTGACAGGTGCCATATAGACTCTTGGTGGTGGAGCTAGGAACGGTATCTTACCGGAGGGGTAATGGCCAGGCAGGATGGATCCTAAATGGTTAAGGCCTGGAGGAACCATTCTAGGAGGGTAAGGAGGCTCCTGACTAGCCAAGGAGGACCGCTTGAGGGAAGCCTGAGATGATTGCATCATGCAAAAATTCGATGAGCTGGGATTAGAGACAGGTTGAGGAAGACCAGGGAATGTACCAAGCAGTGAGTAATCTCTGTAGACTCTGGGTGAAACACTGGTCAAAGGATCGACGGTTTGCTTTTTGAACACCGAAAAAATAGTGGACTCAGGGGAGGTCTGAGACTTCGGTTCGTAATATGTCAGCTGGTCAATGGTTACTATATTTCCATTATGAGGGAAGGAAATCTTGCGGTGGACCGCGGAAGGGACAACAGACGTCGTATAAGTATAGCTACAACCCAATAAAATGTTGTAATCTAAAGGGGCATCTATGAATTCTACTTCAACGCAAATAGTCTTTCCCGCAAGAGTAATAGGACAATTGTGGAATAAGCCAATGGGCTGGGAGGCGTGGCCATCCCATGCTCGGAGAGTGATCGTGGAAGGAGCCAACTCAGATGATCTGAGTTGCTTCCAAACCAAAGTGGACATCACATAGGTGGATGCCCCCTCATCAATAATGCACTGGGAAATGTTAGCATTCTGGATCTTGACTGGGATTTGGAAGGCGACGGAGGCAGGGAGAGGAGGATGTTCTAACCAGTAAACATCAAAGAAAATCACTCAATTATCAAAAGGATCTATAGTGCCCATGGTAGATAGTAGAGATTTTCATTGTGAAGGGCATGACTGGAGGAGTTCCAGCGTTGAAATGGCAACAGGGGATTGTGCCAAATCATCTACTATGTTATACGAATGGGAAGCTTTGCTGGAAGAAGCATTTCAGCGTAGTGGTCCCTTAGGGATCTTGGTATGAACCTCTGCCTTATGCTGAGGGATCTGTAAGGGACCATTAGTTGTCAAAAGAGGCTCTGTAGAGACTGAAGGAAGCGGCTCGGGGATAGACGTAGCAGGAGGATTGTTGTACTGACGGGACTTAGTCTGAAGATTGATGTCTAGGGTTAAAGGTTGATCAGAGTTCATCATGAGAATCTGGTAATTGAAGGTACTAGATGGGAGAGGTTGAGTGGCCACCTGTCCTTAAGGTGGTTTGGTAGCCACAAATCCTTACTGAGGGAAAGGATCGGTAAGCACAGCCGGTTGACTAGGTGCAGGACTGGGAGGAACGGAAGGGACGGCTTGTTGTCCTCTCAATGTTGCTTGAGACTCCCATAGCTGCCGCATCTGTGGCAAAAGAGGAAAATCATGCATGTAATGACCATAAACACCAAAAAAATAACAGGGCTTGTTCGTGCGAACAAGCCTGTCCTGCTTGGGCTGAGTGCCCTATTGCTGGTTCGTAGTGTTAGGAGAATCACCTTGATTAGGTCTAGGATTACCAGGGGCAGCTTGATTTTGAGTGCATTTCCTCTTCTTTGTTGAGGGAGGAGGATTAGTCGCGCCCTACTATGCATACTCATGCCCCTGAGAGGGCGGTGGTTGCTGTTGTGGGGATTGAGAAGGCAAGGGCAAAGGAGGTGATAATGCTGGAGGAGATGGAGCACCAGGCTGTGGATACAAATAATAAGGAGGTTAGGTAACAATGTGGTAAATAGGAGGTTGGGAAAAAAGAGGAGGCATGCTGTATCCTGGATACGTGCTACCGGGAGGGGGAAAAGTGCAGGAGGTGTTGCCCCCCCTGAGGAAAACCATAGCCCTTGGGAGGTTGACCATACAGATTATAGAGAGCTCCAATGATACCGTCAGCGGCGTGAGATGCCCTTCATGAATTGGCACCACTGGTTCCGGGAATATCAGGTAGAACAGTATAAACATAACCTGACTGAGCGTAGATCAGGTCATATTTTAACGCAATTTGGAGAGTGGCTTCCTCAGTTTGAGGAAAGTGCGATGTGACATCTTTCTCGATAGGTCGCAAGAGAGATCTAAGGAACTAGTCTATGTAGAAACAATCTTCGAAGGTAGGGGCTCGACATAGGCTCTTTCTTCTCCACCATTCCTCGACATGGTCGGATAGGCAGGTTGCATATTATTGACGGAAAGAAGTCAAGAGTTCAGTACCAGTGTCATAATGAAGGGGAAGCTAGAAGTAAGACAGAAAAGCTCGGGAAAGAGTTGCAAAGGTGGTATGAGAGGAAGGGGCCTGATCAACATACCACTTAGAAGCTTCACCTGTAAGTTTTTGTTGGAACAACTGAAGACGGACAGAGTCAACGGTAATGGAGTTAGACAAACACCACATGTGGAAAGATTGAACATGATTTGAAGGATCTTCTCTAGCAAGGCCTTCAATATTTGGGATGTCAGAAGGGAGCTTTGTCAACATAGCAGGCCAACTACTGTCATGGTGTATAGGGTCATTTATCAACTGGTCTAAATCGGGGAGGCTGAGGCCTGCCATGAAGGTGAGCAAGGGCGCAGCTGGGGTAGTGTCCGTTGCGGTCCCACTAGTGGTATTTACAGCATTAGGTCCTGCACCAGACATAGTGAAGGTGTCAGGGGGAGAATCGAAGGTAGAATGAGAAGGAGAACCCAAAGGACCAGAAGAAGAGTCGGTGTGTGGAATTTGTGGAGGACTAACTCGAATCCTACGCGAAGGAGTAAGTCTTCCTACTAGAAACTGAGGATGAAGGCCAGGAAGTCTCCAGGATAAACGCCTTGGTGGCGCAATGATGATGACACAAACACGACACAAAGGAAAAGGAGATTGACAAGGGCAGGGAGGTGCAGGATCAACTGATTACAATGTCGAAACAAGGGCAGAGAGGTGTAGGATCAATTGATTTCAATGTTTTAGAGTTTTTTCTTGGCAGTGTTAACCAAACCCTTTTTCACTTAGGGTGTGTGTGTGAAGTGTGTAAATTTTAATTTTAAAACCCAGAAGTTTGTAGAGAAACAAAAGAAGTGTGTTGTATAGTTGTAAATAAACCTGCAAATGACAGTATATAAGCCTGCAAAAACAGAAAAAAATAGCTAATAATGCAATAATCTAAAAACAAGGAGGTGGGTCTCTCAACAACTAGTCTATAGGTGAGTAAAAAAATAATCAAAACACACTAAAAAATCCAATAGATCTAAGATTAGGAGGGACAGGGATCTAAAGGACAAAATCTGCTGGAAAGTGGTGCAGAAAATAACAAAAAATCAGAGGAAAAATTGCTGTAAAAAGAGGTGGCGAAAGGTTATCTCCTGGAGGGAAACAGAGTGAACCCTAGAGGAAAACACAAACAAAGCTAAATGAGGTGATTTGGATGGATAACAAGCCGACCTGAAGCGGATTTGAAGGTGAGGTATCAAATCTGAAAAATGGCTGAAGACTCTGAAATTTCAGACGACCTGCAACAACAAAAACTCTTCCACAAAAAGTGGAGGGTACTGAAGCCCTAGGGGGCTAGGTTCCCACTTAGTTGAGAAAAATATAACAAGTACAAGTCCAAAATGGGCGGAGACGGAGGTCAGACAACCCTGAACAGAGGCTCAGAAAAACCCAAAAAACTTTCAAAAAAATCCCTGGAAAAAATCCAGGTCACAGTTTCTGACCTGTTTTCAGTTTGGGTTGATTCCTACTTCTTGAAGCTCCAGGTTGCAATTTTGGGGCCAAAAAGTGCGACTTGCACTTTCGGCACTCTTGGCGGCAAATTTCAGAAAAAATTGTCGTCTCAGCTGTGGATGATGTCTGTCACCTGCGCAATAAGTCTGAAAACACACGGAAGTTAGAATTTTTATCGTTTTATGGTTTTATAGGTTAAAAAAAACATCAAGAAAAGAAAAAAAAAGGGGCTGAAGAGAAATCCTAGGGTTTGAAGCAGCTGGATATGTAAGGATCAGAAAAACGACAACGGTCGTAATCGTAAACTCGTGTGGAGTCGCCAGTTGTCAGTATGAATCTTAATTCCAGGTGTATGAAAAAATACCACTTTAGATGTGCATAGCAAAAAACCCTAATAGCAAATATGGCTACCAATATCCTCAGATCTATAGTTAGGTGATCAAGATAAATGCTACAAAAATCTAGATCTATGCATTAGAAGACATTAAACAGTAGAAAAAACAATATTTACTCCATGCATCCAATAGACAAGACAAGAATATGTTGAATGAATTTTGTATTAATGGCACCTGGGAGGAAAGCATAGGAGGGTGTTCCTAGTTCTCCTCAATGGGATGGGTTCTTGTAAGTCCTCAGCACTTCAGATCTAAAATTCCTCTCTTGATGGTGTAGAAAACCCAGACAAAAATGGTAGCAAAATATGACTATGATGGTGGATCAATAGTTAGACCAAAAGTATAGATCCAGAGTGATATTTAGGCAACAAAAGGTGGTAAATGAATGAGAAAACCCTTCTATTTATAACAAAATATTGAGTTAGTCTAGATATTGGTGCATAGTTAAAATATTATTAACAAAATCAAGATCCAACTTTTATGGAATATTTTATTATATTTGTTGGAGGGAAAAGGAATTTGACTTGGGTCAAATCCCTTTATTTGTAAATAATAAATAAATAAATGATTTATTTATCATTTTAAGGATGTGGTTGAGTGATAATCAAGTAAATAATGATTTATTTAATTATTTAAGGGTGATTTAGTCATATTCAACAAAGAATATTATTTAAATAAGGTTTAAATAATTATTCTTAGGAAATAATAAGATAAATAATGATTTATCTAATTAATTTCCCTGTTTTGGGTTAAATATAAATCAGGAATATTAATTAAATTGTCGTTTAACTAATTATTCCTTGAGGAGAATCAAACAAATGTACATTTATTTAATATTTCCTCATGAGGTTCCCTGTTTAGACCATAAACAACTTAATAAAGGTGGTTTACTAAGTTATTTTTCATAGTGAATGCAATTTTACTTAGGGTAAAACTGGTCTTACATGGTATACTTGGGTCCATCTAATAACAATAGGTTAGATGACCAAAAAATGGTGTAACAGGGAGCCTCTAGGGTATAAATCCAGGAAGATAGCGAAGAAGAAGAATAATGAAGCTTCATCACACAAGTCATGGAGAGACTAAAGAGGACTCCCGAGCCTACACAATTTTTGCAGCATGGGCAACATATACTAGTGAAGATCTAACTAGGAAGCCCATTTAAAGGATGGCTCTACCATAATATCATGATTTTATAAATCGGCGAGTGAAAATGGCTTCAATAATCATAACATGATGGGGTTGACCCTATGGAAAGATATCAAATTATGGAGGCTAGAATGCAGAATGCAATGGAAAGTGGATTTTCCTAACCAAGGCAAAGCCTAAATAGATCATATCATCCATAGATACCTGCCAAGGAAGATAAAAAATATCAACGTCACAATGAAACCTATAGATAGATATGCACAAAAATACAATATGTACAAACCAAAGAAAATGCTAGGCAGAAGCCTAGGCATAATACTTCTTAATATAGATCCCATTTCTGGGCTCTGCCAACTCGTTTCCATTAAATTCAACCAAATCATAAGCTCCCTTTTTTAGGACTCTTTTAATAATGAAAGGACTGTACCACATGGATTTAAACTTACATGTCTCCAAGGCATCCTTGTCTTGATCATAAACCAGGATGAGGTCGCCTTCATAGAAAACCCTAGGTTACACAGTCTTATCATATTAAACCTTCACCCTTTTCTTATGAGCCTCATTAATCGTAGCTGCGTATGGATGCTACTCATCAAGATGTTACAAATAAACAAGGTGTTATTCAAGACTGGTAGTGTCTTGAAGAAGTTCAACAACTAGCTTAAGGGAAGGAATCTCACATTCCACAGGGAATATTGAATCCAATCCGTAAACCAATTGAAAAGGATTAAAACCGGTTCCAATCTTAACTGACATCCGGTATGCCCAAAGCACAGGATACAAAATGACGTGCCAATTGGATCTAGCTATATTTATCGTCCTTTGTAGGATAACCTTCAAGGATTTATTCACTGCTTCCACTTTCCCATTGGCCTAAGGATAATAAGGATATGAATGCTCCTACCAGAGACCTAACTTGAGAGCTAATTCAACCATCATGGAGTTCTGAAAATGACTGCTATGGTCAGTGACAATCTCTTTAGGAATACCAAAGCGAGAAATGATTTGGTTGAAAAGAAACTTGGTTTTTGTTTCACCATCGTTCGAAAAACTAGGCATAGCCTCGGCCCACTTTGTGAAGTAGTTTAATGCTACAATGATGTACTTATGACCCTTTTCCGAAGGTAGGCTACAAGTTGTAAAATCTATTCCCCACTTTGTGAACGGACCAACGGTGATAACATGAAAGAGCAGAGTTGGATGAGCATGCATCTTCCGAGTATAAACTTGACAAGGATGACATTTTTTGACTACTTCAACACAATATTTGAAAATCAAAGGCCAAAAATATCTGGCACGCATAATATTTTGGGCTGTAGAAAGCCTAGATAAATTACCACCACAAGCTCCACTGTGGAAAACATTCAACACAACCTCGAATTCTTCTAAGGTTAAGCAACGTCTAAGGATTGAATCAACCTCGCGATGATATAAAGTGTCACCAATGATAAGATATATTTTTTCCAAGTGACGCAATTTTCTACGCTCATCTTCGAAAAAGTGAGGGAAAACTTTGAATTCTGAAGATATATAGTAATATCTCCATACCAAGGATCTTCTGAAGAAATAAGGAAAATATGTTCATCAGGGAATGCTTCCTCATAAACTATTTCTTCTCCATAAGGCAACTCAAAGATTAATTCTGCAAATATCAATGATTTCTCGGATTTATCAGACAAGAACTCAAGATCAAATTCTTGTAAAATAAAATTCCATCTATTATATTTTCCCCCATTCACTCGCCTACTGAGAATGAATTGAAATGGATTGAAAAATGCCAAAACATAAGTTTTGCGAAGCAGATTATAATACCTAAGTCGCTGGATAACATGGACTACTGCCAAAGCTAACTTCTCAATAGGAGAATATCACAATTCAGGACCTACCAAGCCTTGACTTAGATAATAAATCACATGCTCACAAAGAGCATCATCCTCCTGAACCAGAACGATACCTATGGTAGATTTTATCCTGGAGATATACAAAAGGAAATCCCTGTTATAATTAGGTGGGCTGAGTAAAGGAGCAGAGGTTAATTCATTTTTCAAAGCATCAAACGATCACTGATCGAAGTCATCCCATAGGAATGGAACTCATTTTTTCAACAATCTCATAAATCCTTTCATAATATCAACATAGTTAATGATAAATGTCCTCAATAAATTAGCTTTTCATTGGAGACTCTGAAGTTGACGAATGGTAGACGGGGGAGGCAACTGAAGTATTGTCTCAACCTTGAAAGGATCAACACGAATCCCTTCAGTAGACACAATGAATCCCAACAACCAATCGGATGTGACTATGAAAATGCACTTATTCAGATTCAACCGGATTTTATAATGACGACATATTTCGAAAATCTATCGAAGATGATGAGGATGATCAACTCTCTTTCGAGAACGAGCAGCTAAGTCATCCAAATAAGCTTCAATGATATGCTTGATATTTTGGAAAGCTTACGACATGGCTCGCTAGAAAGTGGCTCCAACGTTTTTAAGACCAAAAGGCATCTTATTATATGAAAAAGTACCCCAGTGGACATAAAAGTAGTCTTACGTTGATCTTCAAGACAAATAGTAATTAGATTATAACCCGAGAAACTGTCCATGAAGGAGAAAATATCATTCCCCACACATTCATTGATAATCTGATCAGTAAAGGGTGTGTCATAATTATCTATAGGACATGCCTTATTCAAATCCATGAAGTATATGCACACACAGATCGTTTCTTATTTCTTGTCCACTGGGACTGGATTTGAAACCCATTCAGTCAAAGGACTAGGGTATATAAAACCAACCTTAAGAAACTTCTCAACCTCAACATTGATAGTTGTAGCTTTCCTAGGATTGACTGGTCAAAGCTTTTTCCGTATAGGCTTAGCATTATCATAAGTCTTGATCTCATGTTGGAAAATTGATAGATCAATTCCAGTAATTTCCTCACAAGACCAAGTGAACACATCACAAAATTATTTAAAAAGATGAGTATATATTTTAATCTCTTTAGGGGAACACTCGGCTTCAATGAAAACATTCTCTATGACATTGGGATCCCTGGAAATGTTCACCGGAATCATTTATGAAATTATAGCCATATTACCTTCGGAAAAAATCTGTGTTGGAGCCAAAGAGCTTAGAATCAGGTGAACATGACCAGTTGACGGATGGCTAGACAAACTTGAATCAACTTCACACAAATTTGGCAGAAAATATAACCGATGATGAAAATCATCCCACGGCCTTTCCACACCTGTTAATGCTTCTAGGATTTCCCCCTCAGATGGTAAAACAATATCGAGGAATTCCAAAGAAGAAGTCGAGTTAAGGCTCCAAGCTGGAGCCATATCTCCATCCAAATCCTCTGGTGAAAGAGGAACCGAATCGGAATCTGCAAAGTTTAACAATAGATTGATAAGAAATTTCTATTTTAGACATAGGATATGCCATTCCACCAACTTTCCCTTCTTCTAATGTGGTTGTAGAAGAGGGTAAGGGCCAAGGATCCTAAAAATAATGATTTCGAAAGAAATTTCTTTAGGCAGGAGCCTTGGAAGATGAAATGTCATTGATATGAAGAACATGAGGCTGAAGATCAAAGGTACCCATCAATGAGGCATACATACTGACTCCTAGATTCTCCATAGGTTTCTTGGCATTCTTCACCACAGTAACAGTAGAATCAGAGGATCCATTAGAATGTATCGAAGAATAATACATCTTATCAACAATAATGATTCTCCCTTCATGGGGAAAACATAGAATGCGAAATAATTATGATAAAATATCCATCTCATAAATCCAATTTCATCCCAATAGAAGATTATAGTCCAAATTAGCATCAACTATTTCTACTTCAATATTGAATACTTTTCCCCCAACAAAAATGGGCAAGGTAGGAACAATGCCATGTGGCCTATGAGAATGACCATCAAATGAAGTCAAGAGAGTAGGCGAAGGAAAAACTTGAGGAGATCGAATAGCTTTCCAAAATGAGATAGAAATGACAGATGTGGAAGCTCCTTCGTGAACTATAGTTTGAAAAATATTAATCTTTTGATACGTACATTTAATATGAAAATCCATATGATGAGGAAGCCTCTTCTTAAGATTTGACATATCGAATGTAATCATAAGAGAGTTCTTTGGATATATCGGCCTGATCGTAGTGAGCAACGAACTCCTTTGTGCCGAGCCTAACTGAAGTACCTCCAACGTAGATATAGCACAAGGACTTTGAGCCAGATCTTCTATAATGGGGTAGTTCCGAGCTTCCTTGGAATTAGGGTTAATTGTCAAATGTTTAGCAGAACCTTTCAACATGCAAGGTATAGGATCAACTGCACGCCTCTCAATATGGAGTGGCTTGGAAGTATCAAGAGTGGCCTTAACCTTAGAAGATTCAGATTCACCATAATCACATGATCACATGGCGATATCAACGTGAGCACTCATCATGTATACATTTGAAGAAATTTACCCCTCCTGGTTGCCCCCTGGGGGAGCTCCAATATTTGCATTCACGCTAGCAAGAATTTGTTGCCCTTGGGGAAAAGGGTTAGTCAGGACATCCTAGGAACTATAAGAACCCTACTGAGCCAACAAGCATTGAGCATCCTAAATCTGAGGGCAGAGATGAGTGAGATGGTCTCTAGTGCACAATTTTTAAGGAAACTTGACTTTATTTTTCAACTCTCTCTTACCCTCTCCAACATTATCGTTGGGTTTATTCGAATTACCCTTCCCATCCTTATCCTTTTTCTTATTTTGTCCCTTATTCTTCCCATCAAATTGTTGATTTCATTTGGGGTTAGAGGATTGGACAGAATTAATCGTTAAAGGCTGGGAAGGCATAAACACTCCAAGCATAGCTTGAATAGAAGTAATAGCTTGTAATGAAAACTTCTGCAATTGATTCAAAAGGTTAGCCATATTACTATCGATCTAACCAACCATCCCGTTAGCATGGGGAACTATCTTTGGCTTGGATAAATCTATCTTGGAATGAGGAGCATATGGCAAAATATTATTAAGAATCCTAGATTGAGAATAGATAAGTTCTAATTTTCGGGCTGTAAAGAGAGCCTACTCTCAGTGAATACCCTAGAAAGAGATATTTCCTTTGAGATTTCGGGCTGTAAATATTTTAGGAACCATTCGAGAAGGAATTCATTGGGAATATAGGCTTTAATGAGCCTCTTCCGTCTCCTCCATTCCTGGATATGGTCAGAAATGCGAGTTGCCTTATATTGCTGGAAGTTGTCCAAAAGCTCAGTTCCAGCATCGTAACGAATGGGAAATTGAAAAATATTCAAAAGCATGGTATCCAATTCGTCAAATGAAGAAAATTTGTTCCCAGTAAGCTCAATGTACCATTTAGCAAAATTTCCAGTCAAGGTGCGCTGAAATAATCTCAAAGGCTAATTGAACCATAAATAAGGGACTTCGATGAGCACCATAAGTGGAAAGTGGTGACATGGTCAGCTGGATCCTCACTAGTCTTCCCTTCAAATTTTGGAATATCCGATGGAAGCTTGGTAGGAACTAGATGCCAAGCCGGGCTATATCAGATAGGATCATCAGTCAACTTCGATAGATCTGAAAAATTTAGGGTTTCCAGGAATGGTAAGTGCGGAGGACCTTAAGAATTCCATCCATGATGAGAAGGATTCCCAACATTCTGAAAAGAATAACTTGGATTTTCTTAGGCACCATGCTGCCACATATTGTTCGTAGAAGATATTGAACCATAAGGAAAACCTTGTGTTCCAAATAAATTTTGAGTAGGACCTCCTCTTGCCAAATGGTTACCATAAACATGAATGTCCCCCCAATCGAATTATTAAAAGAAGATGAGACCCCGTGGTAAGTGTTCCATGCATTAGTGAAAGGAGAAAAACCATGAGATGTTCCTACTGAGGATAAAGGCACGTTCCCTTGTTGACCATACATGATCAGATTATGATTTCCTAAACCACTGAAAATAGGGTTCCAACCTTGAAAAGTATTAAAACCTTGACCTCCTAGAAAAATATTGAAACCTTGACTTTGCACGGAGAAAGGAAAAGAACCTAAGGAAGGGTTAGAATGATGTATATGACCACTTCCAAAGGGAAAACCCTGAAAAGAGGTTGATCCATTAGCCATAGAAGACATACGTGTGGAGACAACAGATGTAGTGGTGGAAGAAAATGAGGGAATTACACTAGAATGCATCACAAATGAAAATGAACCAGTGTGGGAGGAAAAATTTTGGGTGCCTCCACTCGAAGATAGAATGGAGGTAGAGCCAAAAATTTCAGTACTAGGAGTGATGGTCGATATAGCAATGGTACCTCCTCCTTCTACCGAAAGAGGAGTATGCACACTAGAAGTACTCATAGCCGATGTTGTGTTCCCAGCATTTTTCATCGAAATAAAATAAGGATAAATATGATGGCTTGCTCGCATGTGAGTCGAGGGCCCAACGTGTCATAAAATGTCTGGAAAAGTTGCAGGAAGAGGAGAGGAAGGAGTAACTGGAGGCTCAGGAATTTCTTCAACCTCAACTTCTTCTACTAGAAAAATAACACTAGAAAGGAGTGGAGTAATCTCTAAATCACGACTGACGCTAGGCTCAAATTAAGAAATTATAACCCCAAGCGGAGGATCACTCTCTAATGCGTTCGCTGCTACTGATTGGAAATCACCAGCAGAATTGCTCATACTCCTTCTAAAATAAGGCTCGACACTTGCAGGAGAAATCCCACGAAGCCTCCTAGATCGATGAACTGATCGATCAACCACTTTTAATTATTATGATAAATTATACATATTCAAAAAATTAAAAATATATCGTAGTCTAGGAGCAAAGAGAACTCTCTAAAAATGTCCCTAGATATTTAGCAATCAAGCAGCTCTCGATTATTTCCACTCTGGGTGATTAGGACTGAACACCAAAATACAAGAAATAAAAAATAAGGACCTTCCGAAAATAGTCCGAGGTAATTATGCCCCAAGCCTACTAGAGAAGGTAATAGAAATAGTTACGCTGACCTCCAAACAACATCCTTTATCGATGCAAGTGCCTAAGCTTAACAAGGGCACTCTCTAGAAGTATTAATGAACGTGATGCAACATCTGCCTCAGGTACCATGGGTATTCCCCCCCCCGCTCCCGCAGTCACCTATGTGATAGTTAGGAATGGAAACTAAGGTCACCAGTTCATATTGGCATCCAAATGGAACAGTCTTTGGTCAGGATCTGACAAGTATGAGAGGGGGTATCTCTCTTCCCTGCTTCCACTCGCCCTCGCGCTTGACTCCCTTTTTAGGAGATCTTTCTCAAATAGATTAACGAGACTGGGTTTCACCCTTTTATTCAACTTATAGGTTTAAAATTTAGAGTGGCCTTGGAGAGTTAACTCTCCACACACCTATTCCAAGGCCCTAATGACCTAGACTAGTTTATGTATTAATGACAATTCAAAAAGATTCTAGTTCATTTTTAAATTATATCGCTTGATTTAAAGGTTGTTATTTTAAGTCAGGGGTAAAATTGAGGTGCAACTTGTGATGTTATGGATGAAAGAATAAATAAATAGAAACCTACTACATGAAAATGCAACTTTTTCTTTGATGAAAAGAGATTTCTATAAAGGTTCTATGAAAAAACTAATGAAAATAAAAAAAATTCTTTTTCTTTTTCAAGATACATGCTCACACACTCAAAATCTATCAAAATTCAAACTACCAATGCCAAACACAAGATTCTAGGACTACTCTAATCGAACGATAATTTTTTTTTCTCAACAAAGAGGTCTGAACACTTGACACAAAAGAAAGGAAAAATCCAAACAAGGACTTTCCCAACAAAAATGCCAAAAAATAACTTGATACAAGAAGAGACAAATTCAACCAAGAACTTATTCCAAAACCAAGCGAATTTGACCAATTGACAAACTTCACACTTGCTCAAAAATGATAAAAAGTCATAAAACAAAACCAAAATAAAAAGAAAAGGCAAACAAATTTTTTTTTAGTCTTTTTCTTTTTAAGGAAACAAGCAAAGCTCTTTGAGAAATCAAAAACTACCCAAAACTCAAAGTCACCAGGTTGAGCAAAAAAGAGACCTCAAATTCCTTAAGCCAACAACATCATTTTCATGACAGGAATTAACAATTGGAAAGGGATAACCAACTCATATAAATGACCTGATGAACAATATAAAAACTCCAGCAAACAAATAAACTTCAAGAAAACCAAGAAGTCTATTCAAGAATTGCCAGAAATTCCCTTCTCAAGAAACCAAGAAAGACAACGAAAGAAAAGAAAAAAGTGAAGCAATAAGGAGGCTAAGCATTAGCACACCAACATTAACTCACTGCCCTGAATGCTCAAAACAGCTAATAACTTCAGGAAGAAGCCCTGGTGCTAAACCAAAAACTAAAACTTCAGAAAGCAAGGCAAACCCTAGGTTGGCTAGGTTTTCAATCAAGAAAGAGAGAAGTTGATAAGCATCAGAAAGAAACACTTCCTAGAGACATCAAAGATTCAACAGCAGTGGCCAAGAACAGGCGAAAATACCTTACTGGATTCAAAATATCAAAATTTCATTTAAAATTGGCCATACGCAGCTTGACAGTGAGCAACCAGCATGTATACGGGACTGTTTACAAGGAAACCCGTGTATACACGTGTTTCTTTGTACCAAAATGTGTATATACATGACTGTGTATATTGAAAACACATATAAAAAGGGCAGTAAAGAAAAAATAAAAAATCCAAGCCTGATCCAAAAGATCTGGACTTTTGCCTAGATGGATAAAGAAGCAAAGAAACTGGAAAAGTGATGATACCAATAAGAGAACCCAAATCCAGAGAGAAAAAACCAAAACTAGGAATTACATGGATGTAATCCCCAATGGATTCACCAATTTTGTTATGGGATGAATTACCCTAGGCTCTAGTTTGAGAATCCCAATGGAGCAAGAGGCATACAACAGCAAGAAGCAAGCAAACTAACAATCCTAATGCTTAAACTAGTAAAATTGGGAGAACAGGCCTTACACGTAGATCTTATGTTTGAAGGAGATCCCATAGGACTCAAACCCTCTGCTTCTCCACATGCTTCAAAACCTGCAACTCATTCAAGAAAAGAACGTAGACTAGTAGTAATTGAAAGCATGTTCTAGATGTGAATGGTTAGATCATATAAGATTATAAATGAAATAACATGAAATCAACTATAACAAGATCATAACATGTATAAAATAATTAAAGGTCATGACATCAAGAAAAATACAAAGCTTCTTTATTGATGTATGTAAAACACATGGAGGAATACCACCTGATTTAGCCACGGATCCAAGCGAAACCGTCCTCCAGATCCGTCCATCCCAAGCCTCAAAATCTTCTTCCATAAGCATACACAAGGATGTCACATAAGAGAGGTGAAAATATCAAAGAGGGAAACAAGGGTTTCCACAACCTTGGAAGTGCAGGTTGCACAGGGATATTCAGACTTGATCAGGTACTAAATGGCTATAGTATCAATACCTATCTCTCTCTCCACTTTAGGCCTTCCCATGAGGTGTATTTATACTTCCTCAAAACAATTTTTCTCAATTGGGAAACAGTTTGGCCATGGGCTCCTGTAGGTAGGCTTCTGGTGTAACCCATAAATCTCACCCATAAAACAGGGAATTTTATATTTTTTTTATATTTTAAATTATATATGTGGGTTGGGTATAATTGGACCCGCCTGTGCATGCGCTTTTGAGAGGGCGGAGTCGCATATGGAATTCAAAATAATGTTTTTTAGCTAAAGGACCAAGTCTGAAGGGAAAGGTTTGCCCAAGGCCATAACATAGATCATAAAGTATATATAGGTGAGAAATGATGTTATAACATGTAGAAGTAGGAATAATAGAACTGTGATACCCCTTTCATTAACCAAAAATTTGTAATGTAATTAGGAACATATAATGCTAGGGTTTCAACATTGATGCTATGATGTCAAACTCTATTATATTATGTAATTTTTATTTTGATTACTAAAAACGAGAGAGCTAAAGAAAGGGGACAACCAACAGATTGCGATGCTTTGGGAAGGGGGGAAAATTTACTTAAGAGGAAAAATATACCTTGTGTGAATATTTCCCTTTGATGATTCTTATTCTTCCCAAGAAGATGAAAGGTTGGGAAGATGAAGGGTTAAGGTGTGATTATAAAAAAAAGGAGGAGCAATCATGGGGTTCTTCTTCTTAGTTCTTTAGCTTATAGTTTTTATCTCTTCTATTACTATCGCATACACTTATCTCTCTCTCTCTCACACATATAAAAATTGAATTTGAAAAAGGATTGTTGACAGAAACCAAAGAAGTTCAAACCAGCTTAGGATTATTTATGGGTGTGAGTGACATCTTATGTGAGAAGAAATGATTGTTTTGCAATGATTTTTATTTGGAATATATGGAATTGAGGACTAGGAATGGTCTTGTTTGTGTGTGACATATAGTACTAATGAGGGGAGGAGTAAGGGACCGTAGAGATCATAGAAGGACTTCCTTGTGTCATGCAAACTTGCATGGTGTTTTTGTGAATGTGAGGCTGGTCAAAGATGGAAAGGTTTATCATTAAGTTTTCATGTGTTTGTGTGAAGGAGAAAGGCCTACACTTTTAGTATTAAAAAAGAGTTTGAATCTGAGTATGTGAAATAACTTTGAGTTAAGGTCTCCTAAAGGAATCAACATCTGGCATGGGAGTAACCAATTGTGAGAAAATTGTAGCACAATTGAGCCTATGGCGGTGTGGAATGTGACTCACGCTGCTCAAGTTTCCAATATTTTTATAGCTATAAAAGATAATATTTATTTATGTGTTAATGATATTTCTAGCATAGATTTTTACAAACATTCATGATTATTAATTTCCCCTTTCAACAAGATTATATGTATATGCATTTACCCTTCAAAAATTCATTGTGGTTGTAGTTGATATACTATTTGGTTGTAACTTTTTATATGTATTTAATTTTGTAAAAAAATTGGTTGAGGAAGACAAACTTCCTAAATTCTTCTTTAAATATTCCATGTCGGAATTTATTCTATAAATTTTCTTCTGTAAAGTTCCAGAAGATGAAACTTGGACCATAATGAGGGGAAATTTCATTGATCATTTGGTCCAAATTTTAGATCTTTGGTTGAAAAATTTTAGGAGATATTATCCTGAAGAAGTCGAGTCGAGCTTCCTATATGCTCCTAAAATCATGCATCCAATAGGTCATGTTGGTATTTCTGCTATAAATTTCCATCTGGGAGGTTCTAGAGGCTTAAACTTGGACCATATTGAGGGTAACTCGCACTCATCATCTAGTTCAATTTTCAAAACTTGGAAAGCTATAATTTAGGAGATATTCCCCAAGGAAATTTCTATATTAGTTTTCATTCAAAGTGTTTGAATAAATGCCTAAATGATTTAATGATTCATTGCATACAAATTATTTGATGAAATACTCCAATGAACTTGTTATTTTGTGGATGGGAACAATATTGTTGTATGTTAGAATTATTGTATGATAGTGCTGTTATAGATGATTTATGCCTATTTTCATGCAAAGAATTTAAAGGAATGTGTAAAAGGTGTTGCATCTAAATTTTCAAGGAGTTTTTTCTCTGTGATATCGTGTATAATCAGATCACTAGACAGAGAAAAACAAGACCAATAGCACAATAAGATAGCCCCAATCTCGAATGACCAATCATACACCAAACAGTAGGTTATACACTATAGATAAATGGGATCACACCTGGAATCCTCATAGATCAGACAATGATTTTGAGTTTGATGCATATCTTGCACTCCACTCGAGTGATCTACCACGTCTGCACTTGATATCCTATCCCTGCACACAATCACAACGAATGAAAGACAACATGTGATCTTCCTCGTAAGATTGTTAGATAAAAATAAATAGGATTGACCATAAAATATGTCTAATATACATTCACATAAGGGGAGGAACATAAATTTCCATTGATCATAAAATAAATTACAATGCTTATACCTTCACCTCAAAGCTTCCTCTCTTCTAGCTTGTAGGATGGTCTCCTCTCCCAATCCTGTAAAGCTCTCACCCTATAGTTTGGATACTCACTCCTCACACCCTTTCCTCTCAGTGAGATTATATAGGTTCATTACATCCTTTGGGATAATTTATCTAGACACCTAGGGGCTTGAGAAGTTATGAAACTTCTATAATAATGGACCCCTAACCAACTCATACACAAGTAGGTCAAGTTGATCTCCTTGGGAATCAGAAACTCTAGAAACCTTTTCACAATTATGATTTTTTTCTCAGTTATCTTAATTATGAAATAATCATTATCTCATAATTATAATATTTTGGTAAATATATATATATATATATATATATATATATATATTGTAAATAAGTCTAAATTATATTAATGTAACATAAAAATACAAGGAGGCTTAGGCCTCTGCAGTTCTAGCCCATGTCACGGGCATAATTCTTCAAAATAGCAGAAAAAATGACTGCCCTTGAAAGGGAAACTAGTCCATTGGGAAGTGTTATCGCTGCCCACGCAGGGGAATCTAGCATGGCATAGAAAAAAAAAGAACAACGTTTGAAATATCCAAAAACAAAAAACATTACTACCCAAAATCTTAAAAACGAGCCCAAAAGACTCAGGGCCAAAGACTAGAAACAAGATTGAACCTGAGGGTCTAAGTATCATTTGGTGAAGGAGGGGGCTCTTCCACTATTAGGCATCTGTACTCGTTGATAGTGTCAGTTGCACGCTTTTCACAGGTGGCATCCTCAGCTGCACGCTTTGCACAGGTGGCGTCCTCAGCTGTCGTGATGGCGTTGGAGTGGCGAGCTTTGTTGCGTTCCTGTTCTCCACCCGACCATTCCTCACTGCTTCTTTCCCGAACTCTACTTCTATGACTGGAGGCAGGGCCACTTTTCGCAATTATCATGGGAACGCCATGACACACTACACTCTTCTGCATTTTGGTGGGTCTAAAACCTTCGGAGTTGGAAGGTTCCTCCCTGAAGGACACAGTTATAATTGCAGTGATGCAGGGTCTGTCCATGGTACATGTATAATGGAACTGAGCTGAATGGGCTGGTTTCTGGGAGACGGCAGAATGGGCTGGCTGCAGAGAGATGGCTACTTCCAGATGAGGCAGCGTTGGCGAGCTAGTGGTGGGTTGGGAAGTCAAGGGAGGAGAACGAGACTGGTCGCGCCCACTGCGGGTTGCCGGATAGCGGCCTAGGAATGCTCTAGCGAAGGGGAAGAGGAATCAGTGTGGGGCGAAGGAGATAAGCAAGCAGCTCTACCACGAATGCTGCTGCGGTGACAATGTATTCGATGTCACAAGCGGGGCATGTTGGCTTGGGGAGGATTGCAATGACAGTGAAGCTCAGGCTCAGGAGAATTAGGGACCCAGGGAGCCGAAGACTCAGGGTTTATAGTCTTAGAAGAAAGATGCAGACTACAAAACAAGTTGTGCGAAAAATGAAAACCAAGCATCACCTCTATGCAGAAAAGAAGACTGCAACGCCTCCCTGTAGGCGTTTGGGAGCTCATCTCCGAGACTCCAGGGGGGCAATTGCAGCTTAGCAGCATCGAAGGAGGAGAAAGATGACCCTGAGAGCCCATTTTGAAGAGACGAGGCGGGAATCGACAGAAGAGTTGTGTAAATGAGCCATTAAGGTCGCCTGTGGATCCATTTAATGCTCCCTGCATGAGCTTGTGGGCGGCCATGTGGCTATGACACTTGCCGTTCCGTAAGCCCTATTGTAAGCCCGCCTTAACACCTTCCTTAGTTAACACTCGCATCCAGGAATTTTGGAAAAATAATTATGATAAGTTGCTCAATAATTATGATAAATTTTTCAATTATGTAATATAATTATTTTATCATGGGATAGCTCTCACATAAGTAAAAGAAAAGGTGAAAAGGGATTCATTTTAGCCAAAAAACTGAGTTAAATTAATATTGGGTTTCTCTCACTATAATGTAGTGGAAATTAGAGTTATAACAGATGCCCCCTAATGCATGAGGCCGGAATTGAAACTGATGGCTGAAATGAATTACAATAATACTCAAAGCTCAAAATGGGAAGAAGGATCCAAGACTACGAAGTTGGATCGGAGTGTGATATTCCAAAATTAGCATGTAGCTAATTGGAATATTAATTTTTACTCATATCACTTAGGAGACAAATAAATGGGTAAGGAGGCTCATAGATTTCAGAAAAATGAATAAAATCCCTCATAGTGTGGAGAGGGATCATCAGAGGAGCTGGATTTCACACCCTCATGTGTGAGCATGGTCATTTGCATGTGGACAAGGTCAAGTTTGACCAAGTCAACAGCGCTGGGATAGGAGGTGGAGAACACTTAGAGAAACATCGCAGTATGAATGGGAGGAGGTTTCTTTTGTGAAGGAAACTCTAATGAGTAGGACCCATGGTGAGAGGGATTTAACTTTTTTAAAAGGAGGGCAAGGCAACCATTGCTACTCATGTTATGGATTATTTATTTCTTGGTCTATTTAGACTTTTTTCATTCTCATGTTGTTTGGTAGAGTTGTAGTGCTGCTTAGCACAAGGCATTCCTGTTTATGAATTCCTTCTCCTTTCAAGAGAGGCCTCTTGGGGGATATTTTTCTTCATTTCTCCACATTTAGGCTTGAGACCAATCATCCTCCTTCAGCTACAGTGTAGTTTCTGTTTAGAGCTAGGTTGTGTTGTAGGGTGTTGCAGTGGGGGTTACTGAACACCACTTCCTGTGCTTATTTTTCAGAGGAGGAAGCCTTATTTCCTTTGGAGGATCAATTAGGAAGATATATGAGCATATTTCACCATATTTGGCATTAGGCCAACCATTCCCATGATCTACAGCGCAGTCCCTCTCTTAGACTGCGTTATTTTCTGTGTGTATTTGTAGTGAGGGTTTGTAGTATTTTTTGGAGGGTAAGATATTCAGTGATAGGATCAACCTTTCACTTGTAAGATCCATTGGAGGAGGTTCACTTATCTTTTGCATCATCTACAACCATCTCCATCCATTTATTGAATTTCAGCTGCTACTCAGACCTGCTACTCCGACATTTTTTCCATTTTAGTATATTTCAAGAAATCCTTCTAGGATTGTCTTGAGATTGTTTCTAGGGGTTTAGAGCTTTGCTCCCCCACTTATTTGAGCTATACATTTCCATATCCATGTGTTGACATTATTTTTGTAGAAGTGCCTCCTATAAACTACGCAGTCATAGCCTTGGCTTTCTATATGTAGTAGTGTTCTTTATTTTCTTGTAAATGTTCTATTGAGGCTTGCATTGCCTAGCTTGAGTGATCATTACCTCAAGGATTTGTATACATTTTCTGCTATAAGATCAATTTTATGGCTATTTGAATCTTCTCATGATTTATGTATTGATATAAATCTGCTACTCTAATATGTGTTTTTACATTGCTGCATCTCCAAATTTGGAAAATCTTAAGGTGTTCTTTTTGTTGTAGAAATTCCCTATTTTGGGATATTACAGTGGTATCAGAGCATGATCTTGGCTCAGCCTGTGAGTTTCAGCCAAAGAATATAGAAGAAGATCAGAATGTTGGGGAGGATGAATTTTGTCTCATCATTCTTCAGATATATGAAGAACCTTCCCAAGGAGGATAAGCAAAAAGAAGAGAAAGGACCATGCACTTCCTATTCTCACCGGGAAGAAGACGATAAGCATGAGAGATACTTGGATCATTTGATTCTAAGTAAGTACCTTATTGAGTACAAACCTCAAACTAGAGCCTTCAAAGAGATTCTAGCTCTTCCACATTTCATTCAATTAAAGGAAGAGAGGAGGTTGATGGCGGGAAAACCTCGCTATACCCACGGTCTCCAACTTTATTGTGCATATAAAATTCCATTTCTACTTAAAACCCAAAATGGTCCTCAATTTCAAAATCTGGGCAACATTAAACAATGTAGGCGGAAGCTTATATATCTCAAATCTGAGATTTGAGGTATTAGAATGAAATTCTTATGGTTTTCAAACCACAAATCTCACCCAGAACTATAATATCTCATGCGGACATTTTCCCAAGGTTCAACACCCTTACGACAAAACCCACCTTATAATATTTCGAATTGACATTCGGACATTTCACATTAACCTCGGTGTCCATGTTTCATCATTCTACCATATGTCCACACCCATTCAAATTCCATTAAAACTCAACCAAGTCTATTACTTGCGTTTATGGGCTTCCATAACTTTACCAAACCATTTCCTATATTCTAATTATATGAATATATTCATTAAACTCAAATGTGCGACCTTAGCTTTATTCAAAGCACTAACACAATGCTTAATTCGACCACAAAATAATCGAACTTGGTTTAAAAGCCTCAACAACAATATATATAAATGCCAGACCCACAAGGCTTTAAATTACCTGGCCTTAATCTCCACGCAACTCCACTTGTGATCCAATGGTGGTCGCAACACATCAACCCATCATGCGAAATCCAACGGATATCTCATTCGACTAACTCCTGTGACTTAACGCTCTAAAATTTTGTGAAATTCAGGGTTTTAATTACCACCCATTGACGCGTGTCAAACGGTGGACACTATCGCATTCAAAAATATAAAACAACTTACCACTCTTGAGGCTATGCGAAACACACGGTTTTGGGTTTAAAACCACCCTCACTATTCACTTCCACCAATTGACTTTGTTCGATTCTAACTTCACGGTATTTTTCCATTAAACAACGCTCCAACACATCTCGGTGCCAACCATCAGTCCATCGATTCCACTTCCAATTTTGATACTAATTCGTGGCTCTACTTCCTCTGCAGACTTGCGTTACCCGCTTACCTTTCCACTGCAGTTTACTCGAAATCTTCGAACAGAGCCATCACTTGATATTATGTGCCTTCGCTTCAATAATTCAATTATACGAACAGGTTCAACACTTTCCGCTTACATTCTATCCATGCGAACATTTCAATTAAACCCAATATCAATGAAATGTTCCATTCATACCAAAACCTGATCTTTACTACATTTTGATGAATATCGTTTCACGTTTCTTTATTTCAAGGTCCGAACAACCTTTGCTACTTCTCTATCTGCGCATTCATCCAATAGACCGGTTCAATTTCGTTATTCCCTTTCAATGTGACACCTCTGCGTACTTAGTAATGCATCTAACCAATCTTCCACAACGTTCTTCAATTCAGGCTTCACTCTATGGATTCTACACAACAGAATTCGAAAATCCCAAATCAAATTCGACCTCGGGGTATCACTTTACGAATTTTAAATTCGGTCTCTCTCTTGCATCAACGATCCTTCCAGCCTCACTGGAAATCAACCAATGCAAGGTCGTTCCTTCAAGTGTTCAAAATCCTCTCCTCTTACCCCAACGATGTTAATGTATTGTTAATTACAATAATTTGCAAAAAATTGGACTCCCCATTGAACTATTCACACAAGTTTAAACGCATTCAAGATTCAATTATCAACGAAATTATGGATTGTGGCTTTCTTATAAAATTCGATATCGATTAACACAATCAATAATCCCCTCAATTATACTCAGCAATACTCAACACAGGTTTCATTAATAGCAATGAATTCCCAAAAGACCAGAATCCTCTATATACAGATTTCTATCGAACATATGAGTCAAATATAGCTTCAAAGGACAAATTGACTCTTCACACAGAAATTAAATCAATAATAGAGGAAAATTGTGAAATCGATCACCCTGTGATCGATTCACAGAATTTTACGACCACCATTAAATACACAATCTTATACAGTAACTCCACACACTATAGAATTCATAATTGAATACAAACTCAGAACTAGATTCTTTATATCTGCAAACACAGTAATTACATCAGAACCCTTACTCTTCAGGCATGATCTTCAACTTGATGGCCTTTCTACTCTCACTACTCTGCACAACTCTCAATATTTATATCTCCTATTTGCTCGTAGGATTACATTTATACAATTTAATAATGAATCGGTTCATTTCCCTTAACAACTCAACAAAACTCTTAAAATTCCCAAATTCCTACTCTACAGTCTTTTCGAATCTCTAATCTCTTCATACGCCCAACTAATCAACTTCTCATATTCTCTAATCATTCGAGAGCAGATACAATTATCTCAATATTTAATTAAAATTCACTCAACTTATTACATAAAGTTTAACTCTCTTGAAAACAAAAAAACTCCTAAGTCTAAAAAATGCATGGAATTTGTTTTTGGCTTAGTGCCCCTACATCAGACTCCCAAGGTCAAAATGAATCATGATCCCCTGATCATGTGCTCTTAAAAATTTTCCTCCTGGGTCCCATACTTTTCTTTGCTATTGTCCATCAGCTGCATTATTCTTCAACTACACAATTCCAGGTTTCCATACTTTGTTCTGCAACTTGCCTCCAGCTATGCTTTCACATTCTGCTCTTGTTTTTCCTTTGCCAAAGTTTCTCTACTTTCTTGCTACTGACTGCTGATTCTGAGACACCTTCATCATCAATCTTCTGATGCTTTCAATTTATATGTCCAACCTTTCTTTTGTCTGGAAATAACTTTTCCCACTGCTGCTGTTTCCAATTTATGTTGCTGCCAATACTGCTGCTGTTACTGCCTCCAAGAATTTTGCTGCTGCCCTCGTGTCTATCTCCTAAATTGTTGTTGTAATTGTTTCCCTCATAGATGTTGCTGCCAACATTGTTGTTTCTGATGCCAATGTTGCCTCTTTTGCCAGAAATGTTGCTGCCTCCCAAACTTCCTGAATATCTCTTAGGATATCTCCCTCTACAACATTATTTTTCTCATCACCTGTAAACTTACTTTTAAAAAGTAAATTATCTTTTAATTTTCTTCCTGCAGTAACATACTCAGTTATCTCTGTTTGTATACTAGTAAGAAAAATTAAATTTTGCAAACTAATATTTTCTCCTATTCTTTTCACAGCTTCAAGAATTTTCACTCCAGTGTCTGCAATTTCATTCTCTTCTCTAAAAAAAATTAGCAAACAATTGAGCCATCTATTCTCAAGAATTTCATCAATATGCTGCAAACTTGTTTCAACATATTCTTCTTCTTCTTCCTTGAAAATATTTAGTAATTGTCCTTCACCCTCTTGATTGCTTCTAGCAGCCAATTCAAGTTCTTCAAGTACTGTGTCCTCATCTTCTATTAGAATAAAATTCTGATTCTCCATTGCTGTAGTTGTCCCAAAAGTCTGTCTTCCAGTATTCCCTTTTTTGATCAGAAAAATCATCTCCTTCTTGTCATTAACAGTAACAAATTCCCTTATATGAGACATGACTGTCTCACCTTCTTTCAACAGCCCATCTTCATTCAAGACAACTCCAAGTGATGGATTGTTTTCTACAATGCCTGTAACCATAGTCAAATTGTCAGTTTCAAAATCATAAGACCAAATGGTCTCACTTGTTGATCCAGTCACCAAATCTTCTTTCTGCAGTTCCAAGTCCTTTCCAAGACTTAGGAAGTCTTCACTGTCTTCATTCCTTCGCATATTCACATTTTTCAATCCCCAATTTTGAGATTTAGGTTCTCCTTCCTGCATTGAATCCTGTTTATTCAGCATAATCTACAGCAATCCAATTTCTTCATTCCATGGATTAAAGTCTTCCACAGAATTTTCCTCTTCTTTTATTTGACTGTCCAATTGTGTCAATTTTTCTTCAGCATCAACAAAATCTGCATTCATAAAACAATTGTTAAAACAAAAATCATAAGGCCTCAGTGCCTTTCTTTCCTCTGCCAACATTTCAGTATGCTGTCCTAAAATTCCTTCCTTCTCTATCAGCACATTAGTATGCTGATTCACTTTTCCCAAAGAATTCTCTGAAGAATTCCCAAGACTTTCAACAAGTCTTTCATTCACACCATCTATCTCCATGATCTTTTCTTGTTCACTGTAGTAAACTCTTCCTTCTGCAATCTCAATTTCATACTCTGAATTCTCCAACAAATATTCCAGCAATGCAATTTCTTTGTGGCATTGTTGAAGTATTTCATCATCATTTACTATCCCTGCATTCATACACAAAATTTTAGTTTGTAAACCACAAGCTTCAACAGCCTCAACTAGTGGTTCAAATATCAGTTCCTCAAACTGATCCTCTCCTTCTTCATTCACAAGAATTTCTTCTTGTGTTGCAACAGTTTCCATCATAAAAGTATCACTGCTTCCTTCATTCAAGAGACATTCTCCAACATTGCATTTTACTTTAGAGTATTCATCTTCTAAGAGATACTTCTTCATACTTGTGACATCTTCACAAGATTTCTCATCCTCCTTTGCAAAACCTATAATCACATCACAATTATCAGTTAAAAAAATACAAGGTTCTACATCATCCAACTGATCTGGATTTTCCCAATGGTTCAAGAAATCATCAATGATATCCTCTTCAGCAAGAAAAAATTCTTGTTGTCTTAAGTCTTCATCATCGTTCATAAGATCCTTCATAGACCTGTATCCTTCACTTGTACCCATGACTTCACTCTGTCCTGCTTCATAAACAAAAACTTCTCTTCTCAACTTAGTTGCTCTGAGTTCTACACATCTCAACTATACATCCATCCTCTGTTCAAGCTTTCTCATCTTTTCTGCAAACTTCATGTTCATTTTCTGGTTTATCCTCTATTGTAGCCTCTGCCACTTTACTTTCTTATTTATGAGCCAAAAAACTCTCTGTATTTCCTCTATCATCATGTCCATTTTATTAAACTGTTCCCTGATCTCAACTACCTCTTTCCAATATTCTGCATCAGTCAATTTCTTCCTCATGCCATTTGTCTTGGAATCTTCTTCCTCTTTTCTGTTGTGGCCTCTCTCCGAACCTCTGCTATCTCTTCTATGAATTTTGGAATTCATCTTCTCCTCCATGAGTTCCTCACTCATAAGCTACACCAAGCCTCTGCAATAGAAAGCTCTCCTGCTGCCACTTACCTCACCGATCCTTTCCTCTGGATCTATTCTTTTGGCAAGTACTGGTCCCCTATTTGTTGGAACCTTCTGAGCACTCTCTTTTTCTCTCTCTAGGCTTCACTCCTCTGCAAATATTATAACACATTCAACCTATGTTGAATCTTCTTCAAGTTCTTCCACATTCTTCTTCCACTCAAAATCCTTTACTGGACTCCTTCATCACTACCCTCAAAGCTTTGATCTGCTTTTGCTGAGATTTCTTCAATTGCCTGCAATCTGAATTCTGCAAACAATTCTTCAAACCAGAGTTAAATAATGCTCATAAACTCACCTTCCAAGATCCATGTTGATATTTCTTCACCTCTCACCTGCACTGCATCTCTCTATGCTGCAATTTTTACGAGTTCCAAAATCTGATCTATTTTTATCACACATGAAATTAATTCCAAAAACTTGAACCTTCAAAAAGAGCTATTCCAGCTTTGATACCACTTCATGGCATGGCTTTCCTCACTATACCCATGGTCTCCAACTTTATTGTGCATATAAAATTTCATTTCTACTTAAAACCCAAAATGGTCCTCAATTTCAAAATCTAGGCAATCTTAAATAATGTAGGCGGAAGCTTCTATATCTCAAATCTGAGATTTGAGATATTAGATTGAAAATCTTATGGTTTTCAAACCACACATCTCACCCAGAACTATAATATCTCATGCGGACATTTTCCCAAGGTTCAACACCCTTATGAAAAAACCCACCTTATAATATTTCGAATTGACATTCAGACATTTCACATTAACCTCGGTGTCCATGTTTCATCATTCTACCATATGTCCACACCCATTCGAATTCCATTAAAACTTACCCAAGTCTAGTACTTGGGTTTATGGGCTTCCATAACTTTATCAAACCATCTCCTATATTCTAATTATATGAATATATTCATTAAACTCAAAAGTGCGACCTTAGCTTTATTCAAAGCACTAACATAATGTTTAATTCGACCACAAAATACTTGGACTTGGTTTAAAAGCCTCAACAACAATATATATAAATGCCAGACCCACAAGGCTTTAACTTACCTGGCCTTAATCTCCACGCAACTCCACTTGTGATCCAACAATGGTCGCAACACATCAACCCATCATGTGAAATCCAACGAATATTGCATTCGACTAACTCCTGTGACTTAACACTCGAACATTTTGCAAAATTCGTGGTTTTAATTACCACCCATTGACGCATGTCAAATGGTGGACACTATCGCATTGAAAAATATAAAACAAATTACCACTCTTGAGGCTGTGTGAAACACACGGTTTTAGGTTTAAAACAACCCTCACTGTTCACTTCCACCAATTAACTTCATTCGATTCTAACTTCATGGTATTTTTCCATTAAACAACACTCCAATGCATCTCGGTGCCAACCATCAGTCCAAGATTCCACTTCCAATTTTGATACTAATTCGTGGCTCTACTTCCTCTGTAGACTTGCGTTACCCACTTACCTTTCCACTGTAGTTTACTCGAAATCTTTGAATAGAGCCATCACTTGATATTATGTGCCTTCGCTTCAATAATTCAATTATACGAACAGGTTCAACACTTTCCGCTTACATTCTATCCACGCGGACATTTCAATTAAACCCAATATCAATGAAATGTTCCATTCATACCAAAACCTAATATTTACTACATTTTGATGAATATCGTTTCACGTTGCTTTGTTTCAAGGTCCGAACAACCTTTGCTACTTCTCTCTCTCACATTCATCCAATAGACTGGTTCAATTTCGTTATTCCCTTTCAATGTCACACCTACATGTACTTAGTAATGCATCCAACCAATCTTCCACAATGTTATTCAATTCAGGCTTCACTCTACGGACTCTACACAACAGAATCCAAAAATCCCAAATCGAATTCGAACTCGGGGTATCACTTTCTGAATTTTAAATTCGGTCTCTTTCTTGCATCAACGATCCTTCCAGCCTCACTGGAAATCAACTAATGCAAGGTCGTTCCTTCAAGTGTTCAAAACCCTCTCCCCTTACCCCAATGATGTTAATGTATTGTTAATTTCAATAATTTGCAGAAAATTGGATTCCCCATTGAACTATTCACACAAGTTTAAACGCATTCAAGATTCAATTATCAACGAAATTATGGATTGTGGCTTTCTTATAAAATTCGATACCGATTAACACAATCGATACTCCCCTCAATTCTACTCAGAAATACTCAGCACAGGTTTCATTAATAGCAATGAATTCCCAAAAGACCAGAATCCTCTATATACAGAGTTCTATGGAATGTATGAGTCAATACAGCTTCAAAGGACAAATTGACTCTTCACACAAAAATTAAATCAACAATAGAGGAAAATTGTGAAATCGATCACCCTGTGATCGATTCACAGAATTTTACGACCACCATTAAATATGAAATCTTATACAGTAACTCCACACACTATAGAATTCGTAATTGAATACAAACTCAGAACTAGATTCTTTATATCTGCAAACACAATAATTACATCAGAACCCTTACTCTTCAGGCCTGATCTTCAACTCGATGGCCCTTCTACTCTCACTACTCTGCACAGCTCTGAACAACTATATCTCCTATCTACTCGTAGGCTTACATTTATACAAATTAATAATGAATTGGTTCAGTTCCCTTAACATCTCAACAAAGCTCTTAAAATTCCCAAATTCCTACTCTGTAGTCTTTTCGAATATCTAATCTCTTCATATGCCCAACTAATCAACTTCTCTTGTTCTCTAATCATTCGAGAGAAGTTACAATTCTCTCAATATTTAATTAAAATTCACTCAACTTATTACATAAAGTTTAACTCTCTTGAAAACAAAAAAACTCCCAAGTCTAAAAAATGCATGGAATTTGTTTTTGGCTTAGTGCCCCTGCATCAGAGGTCCTACAACAAAAGAGGAATCAAAGGTAATAGGTTTCCATTTCCTACATATGATGGATCATCTATAGCAAGAGCTTGGGCAAGGAAGCTTGAGGCATTCTTCCTACTACATCCAGTGGTAGAGAGGGAGGCAGTAGAAGTTGCAGTGATGCACTTGGAGGGTGAAGCCAATGTTTGGTAGTTCAGCCACTTGAGCCAATGTTTGGTAGTTCAGCCACTTGAGCCATGCAAAGGTGAATACTTTTGCAGAGTTCACTCAAAGGTTGATTAGAACCTTTGATAGAGAAGGATCAGAGGAGAAAAATCCCACACCACCATGGGAGGAGACTTGTACCAGCGCTATCACAGCCTTGGAAGAGTAGCCTTCTACATCTGCAAATAGGGCAGCCATTACATTGGGGGAAAGAACTCTTGAAGCCATAGAAGGAGATCCAAAGTTCCGTCAAGGTATGAATGAATTTCAACTTTCTATTTCAGAAAATATTTTAGAGGATTGTGGAAACTCATATTTAAATGACCAAGAATCAACATACATTGCTAACCTAGAGCAGCAAGATTGCACTGTGATGTGCAACATGGAAACATTCAAGGAAGAAATAAAACATCATCCTCGTAAGCCATTTTTGGATTGCATATCACACTGGATGTTGGGGTTTGAAGACTTGAATGGAAGGATGATAAATAGTAAACATCTTGAGATGAGAAAAACATTCTCCTTTCTAGATGATACTTTCTCAATGAGCACCTCTTAGCTCAAAGAGAGACTTCTACTTTCAGTAGATCCAAGACCTCATTGGTTTTGGAGGATTATTGATGAGAGGGAGATCTCATGGAGAGATTTCATTGGAGGTTCACTTCAACACATCATGGAGTGCAAGGTTATTCAACAGTTTGAGGAGGTTCTTCCCTCCTCACACTTAGATCTTTATGGATTCAAGGGGAAGCAGATAGATGATGGAGGACATCTTAGGATGGATAACATCTCTCATGTTTGTGTTGGACACTTCTTGGGCCCTACACATCATGATGGGAGGTTTTTTCCTACCACCTATTTGGGCCCTTATGGGATCAACTTGGTCACTGAGAAGATTTCATTTCAATATCCCATGAAATGCAAAGACAGAAATCTAATTTGGGAGGATAGTAGCTTTCATGGGAAGGGTACCAAGATTGAGAATGAAGGGAGACATCCAAAAATGGATGAGTGGATGTGGATGAAGAGTAAGAGGTTGGTGAGACACTTACAAATATATGACACTGAGAAATAGGAGGCTTGGCTGCGCTGGCTACTCTTGAAGGAGTTTGGCCATCACTTAGCATGGATGGAGGAGGTATGGAAACATGCTTGCATCATTAAGCAGCAAAGAGTATGGATGCATGGTGTTAATGTGACATTCATATCATTCATTATGTCTTCATCACATGACTTGTATAATGAGAGCATGAGGAGGTAAAAAACACTTTTGTTGCTTGAGTTGTACTTGAGAGAGCAAGGGCATATTTGCTCTCACACTTTGCATGATGTTGCAGGAGTAAGAGAAGGCATTATCATGGTGAAAAGGGGCTACTCCTTGGCCTTAGATGATCACAAGTAACTTCCACTTTGGGAGGAACTTCTTATGGGTAGCAGCATTATGGGAGATGTCTTTGACAAGGAGCATGTCAAATAATGGAGCTATGAGTTGGCAGGAGCTTATTTACATGGGCCAACAACGCTGTCACTTGAGAGCTTGGGGTTATTGATGGAGTGTCCCCAGGATCACTTCACCATTTATGCACTTGGTGAGAAAGAAGGAAGTGATATTGATGGAGTAGTGGATGGAAACATCTATTACAGAGATATGATCTTCTTAACTTTGATTTCCAAGTATAAGAAGGGTGATCTTCATGTAGCATATGGTTCATTTCTCTTCATGGGAGTGTATCATACCACTATGCAGGAATTATTCATTTACATACGCATCATATTACTCTCAACACATGGTAAGAATATTGTTTTTGCATCCATTGATTGTCTAACACAGTATTTGCACATTCTTACCATTTTTATTCAGTGCATTGCTCCATTAGAGAGCAAGCTTTTCATTGAGCTCCATGGTCAACATTGGGCCGAATTGTATGATGGAGACAACCATCACTTATATGGCCTTGGGAAAGTGTTTTATTTCATGTATGTTCAGTTGATGTACCTAGCCATTTGCTATTTATTAGTAGATGTCATGACATACATAATTATCCATGTAATAAAAAACAACTTGCCATGTAATTTTTTGAAGCAACAGTTTGAAAAAATGTGTTGTCACTATTGGGAAAGTTGTTGGTACCTTCTTGCACCACATGAAACCTTCATAATTTTCCTCATTTTGGTGTTGATCATGATATCATTTTCTGATATTGATCTTATATGTATTGGAAGCATGATTGGGAGAGAGACACATGAGTTGGATGTGTCCTTTGGGGAAGAGGATTCCCACACTTTTTGCATTGCATGTTCTAATGGGAGCATGAGAGGAGATATGGCCACCATAGCCAAACACTTGTTTCCATTTTTTTAGGTGGGCCATGTGATTATTGGGATGCCATATGGTGATGATTTCCTATCCATCACATATCGGTTGATTTGGGCCAGCTTGATTCACAGCGTTGGAGGAGAGATATTTGAAGATCTAGTCTTCATCTTGCCTCTTAAGGGCAATGTTATTACAGCCCAGGATCAGCAAACACTCTACACTTATCATAATCAGAGAGGATGACAGCGTGGGGTAGGCTCCTATGTCTACCATGTTCCGATTTTCAGCCCACCTACATTGCATGAACTCAAGGTGGAGGAGAATTTTCTGGAGTTGCCATGTTGGGAGGTGACTCATTTTTTATGAATGATTGCTTGGGGATGGAGGATCCACTTGGGGAAGATGTTTTCCCAATACATTTCAGTCTCCATGCCTTGGGAGGAAAATTCTCAGTTCTATCCTTGCATTTGCTTGAGGACAAGCAACATTTGAGAGGGGAGGACTGTAATATTCCAAAATTAGCATGCATCTAATTAGAATATTAATTTTTTCTCATATCACTTAGGAGATAAATAAATGGGTAAGGAGGCCCATAAATTTCATAAAAATGAATAAAATACCTCATAGTGTGAAAATTGATCATCAAAGGAGCTGGATTTCACACCCTCATGTGTGAACAGGGTCATTTGCATGTGGACAAGGTCAAGTTTGAGAAAGTCAACAGCGCTGGGATAAGAGGTGGAGAACACTTAGAGAAACAACGCAGTATGAATGAAAGGAGGTTTATTTAATGAATGAAACCCTAATGATTGGGACCCATGTTGAGAGGGATTTCACTTGTTTAAAAGGAGGGCAAGGCAACCATTGCTACTCATGTTATGGATTATTGATTTCTTGGTCTATTTAGACTTCATGCATTCTCCTGCTGTTTAGCAAAGTTGCAGTGCTGCTTAGCACAAGGCATTCCTGTTTAGGATTTACTTCTCCTTTCAAGAGAGGCCTTGGGGGATCTTTTTCTTCATTTATCCACATTCATGCTTGAGGCCAAGCATCCTCCTTCAGCTACAACGCAGTTTCTGTTTAGAGCTGGGTTGTGTTACAGGGTGTTGTAGTGGGGGTTATTGAAAACCACTTCCTGTGCTTATTTTTGAGAGGAGGAATCCTTCTTTCCTTTGGAGGATTATTTACGAAGATCTCTGAGCATATTTCACCATATTTGGCATCAGGCCAACCATTCCCATGATCTACAACATAGTCCCTCTCTTAGACTACGTTATTTTCAGTGTGTATCTGCAGTGAGGGTTTTTAGTATTGTTTGGAGGGTAAGATCTTCAATGATAGGATCAGCCTTTCACTTGGAAGATCCATTGGAGGAGGTTTTTTCATCTTGTGCATCGTCTATAGCCATATCCATCCAGTTCTTGAGTTGCAGTTTCTACTCAGCCCAGTTACTCTGGCATTTTTTCCATTTTTGTATATTTCAGGAAATCCTTCTAGGATTGTCTTGAGATTGTTTCCAGGGGTTTAGAGCTTTTTCTCCCCCACTTATTTGAGCTATACATTTACATATCCACATTTTTACATCATTTCTGTAGCATTTCCTACCATAAACTGCACAGTCATAGCCTTGGCTTTCTATATGTAGCAGTGTTTTTCATTTTATTGTACATGCTCTATCGAGGCTTGCATTGCCTAGCTTGAGTGATCATTACCTCAAGGATTTGTATAAATTTGCTGCTATAAGATTAATTTTATGGCTATTTGGATCTTCTCATGATTTATGTATTGATATAATGATGCTACTCCAATATGTGTTTTTACATTGCTGCATCTCCAACTTTGGAACATCTTAAGGTGTTCTTATTATTGTAGAAATTCCCTATTTTGGGATATTGCAGTGGTATCAGAGCATCATCTTGGCTAAGCCTGTGAGTTTCAAACAAATAAGATAGAAGAAGATTAGAGAGGATGAGTTTTGTCTCACCATTCTTCAGATCTATGAAGAACCTCCCCAAGGAGGATAAGCAAAAAGAAGAGGAAGGACCATGCACTTCCTATTCTCACTGGGAAGAAGACAATAAGAATGAGAGATACTTGGATCATTTGATTCTAAGTACATACCTTGTTGAGTAAAAATATCAACAAGAGCCTTCAAAGAGACTCTAGCTCTTCCACATTTCTTTCAGTTAAAGGAAGAGAGGAGGTCCTGCAACAAAAGATGAATCAAAGGTAATAGGTTTATATTTCCTACATATGATGGATCATCAACAACAAGAGCTTGGGAAAGGAAGCTTGAGGAATTCTTCCAACTACATACAGTGGTAGAGAGGGAGGCAGTAGAAGTTGTAGCACTACACTTGGAGGGTGAAGCCAATGTTTGGTGGTTCAGCCACTTGAGCCATGCAATGGTGAATACTTTTGTAGAGTTCACTCAAAGGTTGATTAGAACCTTTGATAGAGAAATATCAGAGGATAAAAATCCCACACCACCATGGGAGGAGACTTGTACAAGCGCTGTCACAGCCTTGGAATAGCAGCCTTCTACATCTACAAATAGGGCAGCCATTACATTGGGGGAAATAAATCTTGCAGCCATACAAGGAGATCCCAAGTTCCATCAAGGTATGAATGAAGTTCCACTTTATATTTCAGAAAATATTTTAGAGGATTATGGAAACTCATATTTAAATGACCAAGAATCAACATACATTGCTAACCTAGAGCAACAAGATTGCACTGTCCTATGCAACATGGAAACATTCAAGGAAGAAATAAACCATCATCCTCATAAGACATTTTTGGATTGCATATTACACTGGAGGTTGGGGTTTGAAGACTTGAAGGGACGGATGATAGATAGTAGACATCTTGAGATGAGAAAAAATTTCTCCTTTCCAGATGATACTTTCTCAATCAACACCTCTCAGCTCAAAGAGAGACTTCTACTTTTAGCAGATCCAAGACCTCATTGGTTTTGGAGGAATATTGATGAGAGGGATATCTCATGGAGATATTTCATTGGAGGTGCACTTGAACACATCATGGAGTTCAATGTTCTTCAACAATTTGAGGAGGTTCTTCCCTCCTCACACTTGGATCTTTATGGATTCAAGGGGAAGAAGATATATGATGGAGGACATCTTAGGATAGATAACATCTCTCATGTTTGTGTTGGACACTTCTTGGGCCCTACACATCATGATGGGAGGTTTTTTCCTACCACCTATTTGGGCCCTTATGGGATCAACTTGGTCACTGAGAAGATTTCATTTCAATATCCCATGAAATGCAAAGACAGAAATTCGATTTGGGAGGATGGTAGCTTTCATGGGAAGGGTACCAAGATTAAGAATGAAGGGAGACATCCACAAATGGATGAGTGGATGTGGATGAAGAGCAAGAGGCTGGTGAGCCACTTGCAAATATATGACACCGAGCAACAGGAGGCTTGGCTGCGTTGGCTACTCTTGAAGGAGTTTGGCCATCACTTAGCATGGATGGAGGAGGTATGGAAGGATGCTTTCTTCATTGAGCAGCAAAGAGTATGGATGCATGGTGATGATGTGACATTCATATCATTCATTATGTCTTCATCACATGACTTGTATAATGAGAGCATGAGGAGGAAGCAAACACTTTTGTTGCTTGAGTTGTACTTGAGAGAGCAAGGGTAGATTTTCTCTCACGCTTTGCATGATGTTGCAGGAGTAGGAGATGACACTATCATGGTGAAAAGGGGCTACTCCTTGGCCTTAGATGATCATGAGGAACTTCCACTTTTGGAGGAAATTCTTATGGGTAGCAGCATTATGGGAGATTTTGTTGACAAGGAGCATGTCAAAGAATGGAGCTATGAGTTGGCAGGAGCTTATTTTCATGGGCCAACAGCGTTGTGACTTGAGAGCTTGGGGTTATTGATGGAGTGTCCCCAGGATCACTTCACCATTGATGCACTTGGTGAGCAAGAAGGAAGTGATATTGATGGAGTAGTGGATGGAAACATCTATTACAGAGGTATGATCTTCTTAACTTGGATTTCCAAGTATAAGAAGGGTGATCTTCATGCAGCATATGGTTCATTTCTCTTCATGGGAGTGTGTCATACCACTATGGAGGAATTATTCATATAAATATGCATCATATTACTCTCAACACATGGTAAGAATATTTTTTTTGCATCCATTGATTTTCTAACACAGTATTTTCACATTCTTACCATTCTTATTCAGTGCATTACTCCATAAAAGGGCAAGCTTTTCATTGAGCTCCATGGTCAAAATTGGGCCAAATTGTATGATGGAGACAACCATCACTTATATGGCCTTGGGCAAGTGTTTTATTTCATGTATGTTCAGTTGATGTACCCAGCCATTTTCTATTTATCAGTATATGTCATGACATACATAATTATCCATGTAATAAAAGACAACTTGCCATGTAATTTTTTGAAGCAGCAGTTTCAAAAACTGCGCTATCACTATTGGAAAATATATTGGTACCTTCTTGCACCACATGAAACCTTCAACATTTTCCTCATTTTAGTGCTGATCATGATTTCATATGTTGATATTGATATTATATGTATTGGAAGCATGATTGGGAGAGAGACACATGAGTTGGATGTGTCCTTTTGGGAAGAGGATTCCCACACTTTTTGCATTGCATGTTCTAATGGGAGAATGAGAGGAGATATGGCCACCACAGCCAAACACTTGTTTCCTTTTATTGAGGTGGGCCATGTGATTGATGGGATGCCATATGGTGATGATTTCCTATCCATCACATATCGGTTGATTTGGGCCAGCTTGATTCACAGCGTTGGAGGAGAGATCTTTGAAGATCTAGTATTCATCTTGCCTCTTAAGGGAAACATTATTGCAGCCTAGGATCAAAAAACACTCTACACTTATCATAAGTAGAGAGGAGGATAGCATGGAGTAGGCTCCTATGTCTACCATGCTTATATTTTCAGCCCACCTACGTTGCATGAACTCAAGGTGGAGAAGATTTTTCTAGAGTTGTCATGTTGGGAGGTGACTCATTTTATATGAATGATTGCTTGGGGATGGAGGATCCACTTGGGGAAGATTTTTTCCCAATAAATTTCAGTATCCATGCCTTGGGAGGAAACTTCTCAGTTCTATCCTTGCATTTTCTTGAGGACAAGCAACATTTGGGAAGGGAGGACTGTAATATTCCAAAATTAGCATGCATCTAATTAGAATATTAATTTGTTCTCATATCACTTAGGAGATAAATAAATGGGTAAGGAGGCCCATACATTTAATAAAAATGAATAAAATCCCTCATAGTGTGGAAATGGATCACCATAGGAGTTGGATTTCACACCCTCATGTGTGAACATGGTCATTTGCATGTGGACAAGGTCAAGTTTGACCAAGTCAACAGCGCTGGGATAGGAGGTGGAGAACACTTAGAGAAACAACGTAGTATGAATGGGAGGAGGTTTCTTTAATGAAGGAAAACCTAATTAGTGGTACCCATGGTGAGAGGGATTTCACTTGTTTAAAAGGAGGGCAAGGCAGCCATTGCTACTCTTGTTATGGATTATTGATTTCTTGGTCTGTTTAGACTTTGTGCATTCTCCTGCTATTTAGCAGAGTTACAATGCTTCTTAGCACAAGGAATTCTTGTTTAGGAATTAATTATCCTTTTAAGATAGGCCTTGGGGGATCTTGTTCTTCATTTCTCCACATTCAGGCTTGAGGCCAAGCATCCTTCTTCACCTACAGTGCAGTTTCTGTTTAGAGCTGGGTTGTGTTGTAGGGTGTTGCAGTGGGGGTTACTTAACACCACTTCCTGTGTTTATTTTTCAGAGGAGAAAGCCTTATTTCCTTTGGAGGATTAGTTAGGAAGATCTCTGAGCATATTTCACCATCTTTGGCATCAGGCCAACCATTCCCATGATCTACAATGCAGTCCCTCTCTTAGATTGTGTTATTTTCAGTGTGTATCTGCAGTGAGGGTTTTTAGTATTGTTTGGAGGGTAAGATCTTCAGTGATAGGATCATCCTTTCACTTGGAAGATCCATTGGAGGAGGTTTGTTCATCTTGCGCATCATATACAACCATCTCCATCCAGTTCTTGAGTTGCAGCTACTACTCAGCCCTGTGACTTCGACATTTTTTCCATTTCTGTATATTTCAGGAAATCCTTCTAGGATTGTCTTGAGATTGTTTCCAGGGGTTTAGAGCTTTTTTCCCCCACTTATTTGAGCTATACATTTCTATATCCATGTGTTAAAATTATTTCTGTAGCAGTGCCTCCTATAAACTACGCAGTCATAGCCTTGGCTTTCTATATGTAGCAGTGTTTTTCATTTTCTTGTACATGTTCTATTGAGGATTTCATTGCCTAGCTTGAGTGATCATTACCTCAAGGATTTGTATACATTTCCTGCTATAAGATCAATTTTATGGCTATTTGGATCTTCTCATGATTTATGTATTGATATAATGCTGCTACTCCAATATGTGTTTTTACATTGCTGCATCTCCAACTTTGGAACATCTTAAGGTGTTCTTATTGTTGTAGAAATTCCCTATTTTGGGATATTACAGTGGTATCAGAGCACTATCTTGGCTCAGTCTGTGAGTTTAAGCCAAATAATATAGAAGAAGATCAGAATGTTGGAGAGGATGAGTTTTGTCTCGTCATTCTTTAGATCTATGAATAACCTCCCCAAGGAGGATAAGCAAAGAGAAGAGAAAGGACCATGCACCTCCTATTCTCACTTGGAAGAAGACAATAAGCATGAGAGATACTTGCGTCTTTTGATTCTAAGTAAGTACCTTGTTGATTACAAATCTCAACCTAGAGCCTTCAAAGAGACTCTATCTCTTTCACAGTTCATTCAGTTAAAGGAAGCGAGGAGGTCCTGCAACAAAAGATGAATCAAAGGTAATAGGTTTCTATTGCCTACATCTGATGGATCATCTTCATCAAGAGCTTGGGAAAGGAAGCTTGAGGCATTCTTCCTACTACATGCAGTGTTAGAGAGGGAGGCAATAGAAGTTGCAGCACTGCACTTGGAGGGTGAAGCCAATGTTTGGTTGTTCAGCCACTTGAGCCATGCAAGGGTGAATATTTTTACAGAGTTCACCCAAAGGTTGATTAGAACCTTTGATAGAGAAAGATCAGAGGAGAAAAAGCCCACACCACCATGGGAAGAGACTTGTACCAGCATTGTCACAGCCTTGGAAGAGCAGCCTTCTACATCTGCAAATAGGGCAGCCATTACATTGGGGGAAAGAACTCTTGCAGCCATACAAGGAGATCCCAAGTTACATCAAGGTATGAATGAAGTTCCACTTTCTATTTCAGAAAATATTTTAGAGGATTGTGGAAACTCATATTTAAATGACCAAGAATCAACATACATTGCTAACCTAGAGCAACAATATTGTACTGCGTTGTGCAACATGGAAACATTCAAGGAAGAAATAAACCATCATCCTCATAAGCCATTTTTGGATTGCATATCACACTGGAGGTTGGGGTTTGAAGACTTGAAGGGAAGGATGATAGATAGTAGACATCTTGAGATGAGAAAAATTTTCTCCTTTCTAGATGACACTTTCTCAATGAGCACCTCTCAGCTCAAAGAGAGACTTCTACTTTCAGCAGATCCAAGACCTCATTGGCTTTGGAGGACTATTGATGAGAGGGAGATCTCATGGAGAGATTTCATTGGAGGTGCACTTCAACACATCATGGAGTGCAAGGTTCTTCAACAGTTTGAAGAGGTTCTTCCATGCTCACACTTGGATCTTTATGGATTCAAGGGGAAGCAGATAGATGATGAAGGACATCTTAGGATGGATAACATCTCTCAGGTTTGTGTTGGGCACTTCTTGGGCCCTATACATCATGATGGGAGGTTTTTCCCTACCACCTATTTGGTCCCTTATGGGATCAACTTGGTCACTGAGAAGATTGAACTTCAATATCCCATGAAATGCAAAGACAGAAATCTGATTTGGGAGGATGGTAGCTTTCATGGGAAGGGTACCAAGATTGAGAATGAAGGGAGACATCCACAAATGGATGAGTGGATGTGGATGAAGAGCAAGAGGCTGGTGAGCCACTTTCAAATATATGACACTGAGCAATAGGAGGCTTGGCTGTGCTAGCTACTCTTGAAGGAGTTTGGCCATCACTTAGCATGGATGGAGGAGGTATGGAAGGATGCTTGCATAATTGAGTAGCAAAGAGTATGGATGCATGGTGTTGATGTGACATTCATATCATTCATTATGTCTTCATCACATGACTTGTATAATGAGAGAATGAGGAGGCAGCAAACACATTTTTTTCTTGAGTTGTACTTGAGAGAGCAAGGGAAAATTTTCTCTCACACTTTGCATGATGTTGCAGGAGTAGGAGATGGCACTATCATGGTGCAAAGGGGCTACTCCTTGGCCTTAGATGACCACGAGGAACTTCCACTTTGGGAGGAACTTCTTATGGGTAGCAGCATTATGGGAGATATCTTTGACAAGGAGCATGTCAAAGAAAGGAGCTATGAGTTGGCAGGAGCTTATTTGCATGGGCCAACAACGCTGTCACTTGAGAGCTTGGGGTTATTGATGGAGTGTCCCCAGGATCACTTCACCATTGATGCACTTGGTAAGCAAGAAGGAATTGAGATTGATGGAGTAGTGGATGGAAACATCTATTATAGAGATATGATCTTCTTAACTTGGATTTCCAAGTATAAGAAGGGTGATTTTCATGCAGCATATGGTTCATTTCTCTTCATGGGAGTGTGTCATACCACTATGGAGGAATTATTCATATATATATGCATCATATTACTCTCGACACATGGTAATAATATTGTTTTTGCATCCATTGATTGTCTAACACAGTATTTGCACATTATTACCATTCTTATTCAGTGCATTGCTCCATAAGAGGGCAAGCTTTTCATTGAGCTCCATGGTCAACAGTGGGCCAAATTATATGATGGAGACAACCATCACTTATATGGCCTTGGGAAATTGTTTTCTTTCATGTATGTTCAGTTGATGTACCCATCCATTTTCTATTTATCAGTAGATGTCATGACATACATAATTATCGATGTAATAAAAAGCAACTTGCCATGTAATTTTATGAAGCAGCAGTTTGAAAAACTGTCACTATTGGGAATGTTGTTGGTACCTTCTTGCACCACATGAAACCTTCAAAATTTTCCTCATTTTTTTGCTAATCATGATTTCATTTGCTAATATTGATATTATATGTATTGGAAGCATGATTGGGAGAGAGACACATGTGTTGGATGTGTCCTTTGGGGAAGAGGATTCCCACACTTTTTGCATTGCATGTTCTAATGGGAGCATGATGGGAGATATGGCCACCATAGCCAAAAAATTGTTTCCATTTGTTGAGGTGGGCCATGTGATTGATGGGTTGCCATATGGTGATGATTTCCTATCCATCACATATGGGTTGATTTGGGCCAGCTTGATTCACGACGTTGGAGGAGATATCTTTGAAGATCTAGTCTTCATCTTGCCTCTTAAGGGAAAAATTATTGTAGCCCAGGATAGGGAAACACTCTACACTTATCATAATTGGAGAGGAGGATAGCATGGGGTAGGCTCCTATGTCTACCATACTCATATTTTCAGCCCACCTACATTGCATGAACTCAAGGTGGAGGAGAATTTTCTGGAGTTGCCATGTTGGGAGGTGACTCATTTTGTATGAATGATTGCTTGGGGATGGAGGATCCACTTGGGTAAGATGTTTTCCCAATAAATTTCAGTCTCCATGCCTTGGGAGGCAACTTCTCAGTTCTATCCTTGCAGTTGCTTGAGGACAAGCAACATTTGGGAGGGGAGGACTGTAATATTCCAAAATTAGCATGCAGCTAATTATAATATTAATTTTTTTTCATATCACTTAGGAGATAAATAAATGGGTAAGGAGGCCAATACATTTAATAAAAATGAATAAAATCCCTCATAGTGTGGAAAGGGATCATCAGAGGAGCTGGATTTCACACCCTCATGTGTGAATAAGGTCATTTGCATGTGGACAAGATCAAGTTTGAGCAAGTCAACAGCGCTAGGATAGGAGGTGGAGAACATTTAGAGAAACATCACAGTGTGAATGGGAGGAGGTTTCTTTAATGAAGGAAACCCTAATGATTGGGACCCATGGTGAGAGGGATTTCACTTGTTTAAAAGGAGGGCAAGGCAACCATTGCTACTCATGTTATGGATTATTGATTTCTTGGTCTGTTTAGGCTTTGTGCATTTTCCTGCTGTTTAGCAGAGTTGCAGTGCTGCTTAGCACAAGGAATTCCTGTTTAGGAATTAATTATCCTTTCAAGATAGGCCTTAGGGGATCTTGTTCTTAATTTCTCCACATTCAGGCTTGAGGCCAAGCATCCTCCTTCACCTACATCGCAGTTTCTATTTAGAGCTGAGTTGTGTTGTAGGGTGTTGCAGTGGGGGTTACTGAAAACCACTTCCTATGCTTATTTTTCAGAGGAGGAAGCCTTCTTTCCTTTGGAGGATCAGTTAGGAATATCTCTGAGCAAATTTCACCATCTTTGGAATCAAGCCAACCATTCCCATGATCTACAACGCAGTCCCTCTCTTAGACTGCGTTATTTTCAGTGTGTATCTGCAGTGAGGGTTTGTAGTATTGTTTGGAGGGTAAGATCTTTAGTGATAGGATCACCCTTTCACTTGGAATATCCATTGGAGGAGGTTGTTTCAGCTTTTGCATCATCTACAACCATCTCCATCTAGTTCTTGAGTTGCAGCTACTACTCAGCCCTGCTACTCTGACATTTTTTCCATTTTTGTATATTTCAAGAAATCCTTCTAGGATTGTCTTGAGATTGTTTCCAGGGGTTTAGAGCTTTGATCCCCCTCTTATTTGAGCTATAAATTTCCATATCCATGTGTTGACATTATTTCTGTAGCAGTGCCTCCTATAAACTACACAGTCATAGCCTTGGCTTTCTATATGTAGCAATGTTCTTCATTTTCTTGCACATGTTCTATTGAGGCTTGCATTGCCTAGCTTGAGTGATCATTACCTAAAGGATTTTTATACATTTTCTTCTATAAGATCAATTTTATGGCTATTTGGATCTTCTCATGATTTATGTATTGATATAACGCTGCTACTCCAATATGTGTTTTTACATTGCTGCATCTCCAACTTTGGAACATCTTAAGGTGTTCTTATTGTTGTAGAAATTCCCTATTTTGGGATATCACAGTACTGCTTATGAATCTGTAAATTTTCTTATGATTTGATTCTGGTCTAGAAGACTATTTTTCTTTCTGCAACTGTTTAGTTGAGATTGTTGTGCTGCTTAGCACAAGGATTTCCTGTTTAGGAATCCTTCTCCTTTCTTGAGAGGCCTCTTGAAGGAGTGTACTGATTTTCCTCACATGTAGGCTTGAGGCCAAGCATCCTTCTTCAGCTACAACATTATTTCTATAGCAGTATGACGTTGTGTTGCAAGGTGTTGCAGTGAGGGTTCACAACACCACTTCCAGCACTTGTTTTTCAGAGGAGGAGGCTCTCTTTCCTTTGAGAGATCAGTGAGGAAGCATTCCGGAGTAGTATTGCACATCTTGGCACTTGGCCAAAGTAATCCCAACATCTACAGCGTAGTCCCTTGCAGGAGTTGTTTCATTTCTTGCAGTGTTGCAGTGTGAGGGTCAATCCCCTCAATCTTGAGCTTGTTTCTCAGGGAAAGGGCAAACCCTTCTCCCGGAAACCTTGTAAGAAGGATTCTCCTTTATTTTTTGTATTTTTCAACTGTATGTATTCAGAGCTTCAGTTAGACTGCATTTTTTAGATCCAGATCTGCATATCTGACATTTTTCACCTGTACCTTCATTAAACCCTTTCCAGGTCATTTCTATAATGTGTAAAAAGGTACTCCTCCAAGAGCTACTCAATGGAAGAGGTGGAAGACTTCTGATAGTTTGAACAGCATATGACATACCCTTTTTCACAAGGTATGTTATGGAGGGAGGCATTGCAGGGCACCTATATGCTATGGCAACAGAAGATTTTTTTAGCTTCACCATATGTGTTGTAGAAAGTTTTCCATCAAACCTTTCTACCAATGTCTTAATAAACCTTGCATAAGAAGAAGTGTTTGCATTTTTCAAAGAAAAGGACTCAAATATCCACCATGCATGGGCCTTACCTCCAAGATGCAGCGCTGCAACTCTGATGGCTTCACCTTCATAAATTTGGTGCTACTGCAAAAATGTGTCTAGCTCCTCCACCCAAGCTCTAGCTGAACATGTAGGTGAACCATCAAAAGTAGATAGAAGGAATCTCCCCCTATCATGCTGCTTGTTTCTCTTCACCTTTATCTTACAAAATTATATAAAAGTGACATGATCTCTAAACTTTTGAGTTTGAGACTCATACTATTGCAGAAAAATTTTCCCTCCTAATCATTCCTTCTTCTTCCATCTCTCTCATGGAAAATCTAGGCATATGACTGCGCTGTGTATCATGATGTGTGGCTACATGCTCACACTCACCATATGAAAATCTAGTGTTTGATTCATATTCAAACACCCTTAGATATTCTATACACATCTCCCCCTTTCCGATCTTCTTGAGGTCTCTTGAATGGCTGCATGCATTTAGGAAGAAACTTTGAGAGCTCCTCTCCTTTCCTCCAAAGAATGGAGTCTTTCATATTCTCTTCTCTTTTGATAGTGATATTGGTTGAGTTCCACAGTTGAGGCAAGATTATGCTTTGATACCACGTATAGCTCAAATACATTAGGGAGCAAAGCTCTAACCCCTGGAAAACAACATCAAGTCAATCCTAGAAGGATTGGCTGAAATATACAAAATTGCAAAAATGTCGAAGTAGCAGGGCTGAGTAGCAGTTGCAACTCAAGAACTGGATGGAGATGGTTGTAGATGATGCACCAGATGAATATACCTCCTCCAAGGGATCTTCCAAGTGAAAGGTTGATCCTAACACTGAAGATCTGACCCTCCAAATAGTTGCCAAAACACCCCGCAACTTCTAACTTGCAAATAACGTACCAGTGGAAATAAACCGCAATATAGGCTTGATGTGGAGTTTGGCCTGATGCCAAGATGTAGATCTGAAGCTCCAATCAGCTAATACACTCTTCCGGGAGGTTAAAAGACACACTCACTGAGAAGAGGCACTAGTATGGCCTAGATCCGAATAGATCTAGCCTCCACTTGCTGTTACTTACAAATAAAACCAAACCCTCAACAACATATATATTGTAGTTGGAAGAAGATATTGGCCAAATGCCTGATAGTGGACAAGAAATGCAAGGCTCCTCCAAGAGCTACTCAATGGAAGAGGTGGGATTCAATGGAAGACTCCTCCAAACGAAAGATCTCCCTTTCCTCGGGCCGCAGTGGGAGAGAATGTGTTGTGTCCAATTGATACATTGTTTGTATCATGCAGCATCATGTAAAACCTTAATCAAACCTCTCATTTGGATACCCTGTGATGATCATGTCCTATTCATCATGGATGAGATGTTTTGGGCCAGCTTGTTCTTCAATGTTGGAGAGGAGATCCTTGGAGGATTGTTCTTCATTTTTCCACTTAAGGGAAATACTATTTCAGCCTAAGATCAGCACATACTCTACACTTATCATGAGTGGAGAGGAGTACAACATGGGGTAGACTACCTTGTCTACCATGATCAGATTTTCAGCCCACCTACTTTGCATGAGCCAAAGGTGGAGGAAAACTTTCAAGAGTTGCCATGTTGGGAGGTAACTCATTTTGTATGGATGATTGCTTGGGGTTGGGAGATTCATATGGGGATGGTAGATCCCAATTTATATCATCCCTCATTTCTCAAGAAGGCCCTTCAATTCTATCCTTGCAGTTTCTTGAGGACAAGCAACCTTTAGGAGGGGAGGACTCTAATATTCCAAAATTAGCATGCAGCTAATTGGAATATTAAATTTTGTTGTTTCCACTTAGGAGAGGAATAAATTGGTAAGGAGGCCCATGAGTAGGAATAAAACCCCTCAAAGTGTGAAAGGGACCATTAGAGTAGCTATATTTTTCACCTTCCAGTGTGAAAGGGGGAAAATGCATGAGGACAAGGTCAAGTTTGACCATGTCAACAACACTGCCATAGAGGGAGTGAATCACTTGGGAAGACAACACAGTATGAATGGAGGGAAGATAATCTGGTGGAGGAAACCATAATGTGTGGGGGAAATGGCAAGAAGGCTTTCATTTGTATAAAGGGAGGACAAGGCAGCCATAGGAGGATATATTATTGAGTATTGGATTTTGGTCTACATGACTATTTGCTTTCTCCAGTTGTTTAACTGAGATTGTTGTGCTGCTTAGCACAAATAATTCTTGTTTAGGAATCCCTCTCCCTTCTTGAGAGGCCTCTTTACTGATTTTTACTTCATTTCTCCACATTCAGGCTCAAGTCCAAACCACATCCTTCAGCTACAGCGTTATTCTTATACATATTCTTATAGTAGAACGTTGGTTATGTGGTGTTGTAGTGGAGGGTTCCACAACACCACTTCCCTAGCTTATCTTTTTAGAGGAGGGAGATTGACGTAGTCACTCCGCTGAAAGTCAAACTCTCCCCTTATTCGATGCCCTCGTTCTTAGGTCTCCCAGTGGTCCCCTTTTATTCTTCGGCAATGTTATTCATCAATTTTGGGAAAATTGATAAATAAACATAATTGGTAGCTTTTATAATATTATATTGCAGTCCCGTCTTATATATATATATTCCACTATATACTCACTCTATAATAAACTTTCACTCTTTTTAATGTATTATTATTATGAGCTGACGGAATAATATATCAATGATTTATAACAATAACCTTTGTAATAATATGTGGGTCCAACCACCTTAGCCTAGCGAACCAATCAACAACGGCGTCGTACCTTGGTTAATTATCGTGCATCTCCGTCACGCGAGGGCCGTCTGATGGCCTGCTCTGAGATCAATGGCCTGTATAGATTCCGATGCGTGTCCCACGGCAGTCCTTTAACGCGCAAAATGGTGGTTTTGTGGGACGTCCCATCCACCACGTGTCATCCCCTCAGTGGAATCGCTCCACAACCCAGCGATACCGCCTTCGTGCCAAAGGTGGTGCGGAATGGGGGCAATCCACCTTGTAATTCCATTGTGGTTTTGTTGTACAGTGATTAACCACGGCTATGCACTCGGGTTGCGCTCTCTCATGTACATCTTAACTTGGGTTACTACCTCCGGTTAGGCTCGGTCCTGGCCTTAATTTAACAAAGCAAGTTATTCTTTCGTATGGGAATCCCGCGAATATTATTGCGGATTCATTACACACTCCACACCTACGAGGGAGTTAAATCCACAGGGTTTTCCAATAATCTTCACGGGAGTTCAATGGAGAAATGAGCGCAGAACCAGTGTACCATCGTTCCTCAATCAAACAATTTCTTCATTTCTCAGAATTCGAGACAATTCAATGGCCAATAAGTATCGAAATCACTTAATTGGAAACAATAGTTAACACACAGAGTTTTATTGCAGAAATTCTCTTCCTCTCGCTCTCCTCTGTTTCAATTACATCCGAGAATACATTTATACACATATGACTCCTCGATTCCTCTATGAGGACCGTTTCGGAAACCAAAAGCCTATTACAATTTATTCAATAACTGAACTGACAGCTAAACTGAGCTATTCGACTTCCTCTGACTCCAATTAATCTAAAGAGTTACAATCAGCTAAGGTATTGACACCTAGCTGTAATAATTCGAATGTTTCCAAACCCTCCTAGCCACAACATGTGGACAAAACTTCCTACATTGTTGGCCAGTGTCCAATGCCCCTGCATCAGACTCTTGAGGGCAATTTTCTTCATGGGCTCCTGTCCATGAGCTCCTCCACTGATCTTCCTATCTTCTGCAACATTCCTTCAGTCATCCAAGTGGCATCTTCCTCTGGTTTATCCTTCCATTTGATCAAGTATTGATAGTATTCCTGTCCTCTGGTCTTCCTGAATGGTCTTTTATCCAATACCTTTTCTGGTTGCAATGGCTGTGCTGGAGGTAGTTGTTCTTTCCACTCAATCTGTTCCTTGTCTGCTGATCTTTCTTCTGCACCATCATCTTCATACTTGTACAAATCTGCAACATTAAAAATGGGAGATATTCCAACATCAGGTGGAAATTCAATCTCATAAGCATTTGCAGAAAACTTCCTAAGTATCTTGCATGGCCCAATCTTTTTGAACTTCAACTTGTTGTACTGCTTCTTTGGGAATATCTCCTTTCTCAAGTGTGCCAAAACCTGATCTCCTACTTCAAAATGAACTTCTCTTCTGCTCAAGTCTGCTCTGTTTTTATACTTGATGCTGCTGCCTTGTAACTGTTGTTTCACTTGTTCATGTATGGCCTGGATCTATGAAGCAAATTCCTCACCATCTGCACTCCTTAACTCTGCTCTTCCCAGATTTCTTAACTCTGATATTCCTCTGGGGTGCATTCCATAAACAATATGAAATGGACTCTGCCCTGTGCTTCTGTTTGGTGAATCATTATATGCATATTCTGCCTGGGGCAAGATATGATCCCACTGCTTGGGATGTTCTCCTGCAAGAATCCTCAACAAATTTCCCAAACTCCTATTCACTACCTCAGTTTTTCCATCAGTCTGGGGATGATAAGCTCAGCTGAAACTCAGTTTAGTGCCAAGTTTCTTCCATAGTGTCCTCCAAAAATGACCCACAAATCTGGTGTCTCTGTCTGAAACAATACTCTTGGGAAACCCATGCAATCTAACAACTTCTTTGAAAAACAAGTTAGCAACATGGGTGGCATCACTAGTTTTATAGCATGGAATAAAATGTGCCATCTTGGAGAATATGTCCACTACAACAAAGACTGCATCATTCCCTCTCTGAGTCTTGGGTAATCCTAGAACAAAATCCATACTCACCATGTCCCAAGGCCTGTCTGGAATAGGCAAGGGAGTGTACAATCCTGCATTCTGGCTCCTTCCTTTAGCATATTGACAGATCTTGCAATTCTTCACAAACTTATCCACTTCTGTTCTCATCCTGGGCCAGAAATAAAAGTGACTCAGTTGTTCATAAGTCTTATCAGTACCAAAGTGTCCAGCAAGTCCACCACTATGCTTTTCTTTGATCAAATTTTCTCTCATGGAACATTTTGGTATACACAGTTGGTTCTTTCTGAATAACAAGTCTTCCTGCAGAAAAAAATCCAGCCACTGAATTCTATCTGTTAGAACAGGGTTACTACATGCTTCAAATGCTTCTTTAAAATCAGGATCTGTTTTATACAATTCTTTGAGAAAATTGAATCCTGCAACTTCAAAATTAGTCTCTTGAACAAGCAAATGTCTCCTACTCAAAGCATCAGCTACTTTATTGGCTTGGCCACTTATATGTTTCAAAACAAAATTGAAACTTTGGAGATACTCAACCCATTTAGCATGCTTGTGTTTTAACTTGGGCTGCTGTACAATATACTGCAAAGCATGATTATCAGAATACAATACAAACTCCCTAGACATCAAATAATGTCTCCACTTCTTCAGTGCTTGAACAATTGCATAGAATTCTTTCTCATAAGAGGAATACTTTCTCCTGGTATCATTCAACTTCTCACTGAAATAGGCTACAGGCCTATCATCCTGACTCAAAATAGCTCCAATGGCCTCCCCACTGGCATCACATTTTACTTGAAATGGTTTGGTGAAATCAGGCAGAATTAAAACAGGCTTCTCTGTTATCTTTTGCTTCAAAACTTTAAAATTTCTCTCTGCTTCAGCAGTCCACTTAAATGGTTGTTTTCTCTTCTTTATGGTCTCAATTATGGGTGCATTAATCTTACTGAAGTTTCTTATAAACTTTCTGTAAAAACTAGCAAGTCCATGGAAACTCCTTACCTCAAAGACATTTCTGGGTGAAGGCCACTCTACAATTGCCTTAACCTTTTCTGGGTCCATCTTCAATCCCTCTGTAGAAACAACAAAACCCAAATACACCAACTCTTCTTTCATGAATGAGCATTTCTTCAAATTTATCAGCAATTTCTCTTGGTGCAGCTTCTTCAAGACATGATTAAGATGCCTTAAATGTTCTTCTCTAGTTCTGCTGAAAACTAATATATCATCCAAATATACTATCACAAATTTACCAATGAACTCTTTCAATACTTCATTCATAAGTCTCATAAAAGTGCTAGGTGCATTTGAAAACCCAAAAGGCATTACCATCCATTCATACAGCCCTTCATTTGTTTTAAAGGCAGTTTTCCACTCATCACCCTCTCTTATCCTAATCTGATGGTATCCACTCTTCAAATCTATCTTTGAGAAATATTTAGCACCACTCAAACAGTCCATCAAATCCTCAATTCTGGGTAAAGGGAATCTGTACCTGATTGTGATCTTATTAATTGCTCTGGAATCAATACACATCCTCCAGCCTCCATCTTTCTTTGGGCTCAAAACTGCTGGTACTGCACATGGACTCAGACTTTCTCTGATCAGTCCTTTGTCCACCAACTCCTGTACTTGTCTCCTGATTTCTTCATTTTCTTTGGGAGTCACTCTGTAGGCTGCCTTGTTTGGCAGATTTGAACCAGGGATAAAATCTATCTGATGGCTGATCTTTCTCACAGGTGGCAGCTCATCAGGTAAATCATCCACAACAATGTCACAATACTCATCTAACATTTCTTGGATTTCTACTGGCAAATCAGAAATCTTTGTAGAAGTAAGAACTACTTTAGGTTTGCAAACTAAAGCAAATCTTACCTCTTCTTCTTCTATCTGCTGCAGATATTCCTTCCCGCTCAGCAACAAGGTCTTTGGATCAATCACTCTGCTGGATGGCTCTCCTTCTTCCATGGGTATCAATGTATGATGTACCCCATCTTTGAAGAACTTGCAAGTGTTCTTCTTGCCATCATGCACTGCTGCTCTGTCAAACTGCCAAGGTCTACCCAGCAGTATATGACACACATCCATGGGCATTACATCACACAAAACCTTGTCCTTGTATTTTCCCATTTGTAGCTCTATTTCACACTGTTCTTTCACAACCAGCTGGTGCCCTTTATGCAGCCAGGACACCCTGTAGGGAGTGGGGTGCTCCCTAGTCTTCAGCTTCAGTTTTTCTATCACCTCAGTGGAAACCAAATTTTCTGTGCTACCACTATCAATGATTAGTTGGCAGCATTTCCCTTGGACTTTGCATATGCTCCTAAACAAAGTCTTCCTTTGTGCAGGTTCAGTGACTTCTTTGGTTTGTTTCAACAGGACCTTATTAACCACCAAGGACTCTCCCCTCTCTGGAAGAACTTTTTCTTCAATTTCTGCTTCTTCTTCAATCTGGGCAACAACAGCATTTCTTGGACCAGCACCCACATTCTCTGGACATTCATAGTGCTTGTGTCCCACTCCTTGACATCTATAACACCTCAGCTCTCGCTCGCTCTCGTTCTAACTCCTCTTCCTTTTCCTCCTCCGTCGTAAGGACCCCTTCGCCACTTCGCATCCTCCTCCTCTCGTAGATGACTCCCCGAGGTGAGCCACTGTTAGCTCCATCCCACCAAAGTGCAGCATGTCCTTTTAGCTTTGTCACTGCAAATTTGACCTTCTTGTCTTCACTTATTTCTTCATAATCAAAACACTTGTTTAGTTCATTTATCCAATACCAAATTTTCCGGATTCATTCCCCCTACATAGCTCGAAACTCGACACTTCAATTTCGGGCTTTTAACTCGTTGCATCCCAAAACAAGCTTCTCGTGAGCCTAAGTGTCGTGGAATTTTCAACATTTTCTTCAATCAACGGTGTGTATCGAGTTCGCTCGATGTCTTCAGATCTCTCGGGTTGTCTTTGTTCCATGGCATCTAGTCCGGCCTCGACCCTCTCGCATTCCCAACACCTCGCTGTTGGCAATGTGTCTCTCCGCCAAACATGCTCCCAAAACTGGACACATGTCAAGAAAACAACGTCAACCACCTCTGATACCACAAATGACGCAGTCACTCCGCTAAAAGTCAAACTCTCCCCTTATTCGATGCCCTCGTTCTTTGTTTCCTCGTGGTCCCCTTTTATTCTTCGGCAATGTTATTCATCAATTTTGGGAAAATTGATAAATAAACATAATTGGTAGCTTTTATAATATTATATTGCAAAGACTAACGTTGAGTCTCAAAAGTGTTCTCCATATTCATACATATTTCCATTATGTCATAACCATTTAGCGTTTATTTCATAACCATTTGACCTAAAACCCTACATCAAGTAACCATTTTCATAAATATATGGGTTAGGATCCTTGTTTTCCAAAGTTATTTATTTTATGTATTTTAAGTGAATTTATGATTAGAAACTAGAAAACTAACATAGTTTCATATATCTATATATGTGTTATGAGTTTTGTGACATGTGTAGGTCAAAAGGAGACTTCTAGAAGACCCTTATGTGGCACTCTAAAGCCAAATTCGAATTTGGTTGGAGAAGATTAAGGGATCAAGAGGATATGTGTCTCACTTCCTTGTTGTATTGAAACTCTAAGAGGATATGTGTCTCATTCCTCAAGTTGTGTTAAAACTCTAGAAAGACATGTGTCTTATCATTTCCTATTTTGATTGTAACTCTAAAGATGGAGGGAGAGATTCATGGACTCCCATTAATGAGATGTCTCCTCATATTTTGTATAAATAGGAGAAGCTTTCTCCTATCATAGGTAATGAGAAAGTAATGAAAAATTAATGAAAAAGTAGTAGAGAAGTCTTTTGTAACAAAGTTCAAGATGGAATGGGATGTAGATTTGTGAGTACTTTTTAATAGAGAAATTCAGTTCTTTGATGGTGTTTTTGATTACAATTTTAAGGAGCTGAAGGACTTTACCAAATTGGTAGCAGAGGGCCCCTGCTATCCAAGGAGGCTTTTACATGTTTTCTAGATAAGTTTCTTTCAATTCTGTTTTGTCATATTTCCTTACTTAGATTGCTTTTTGAAATCATAGCTTTTAACATAATTTTTCATGGCAGCCCGGGCATTTGCATATCTTTTGACTAATGACATGGAATCAATATTGTTCTGCTGCTAATTTACTTTTTGTTTAATTCCAGCACTGCTTTGTTTATTTCAGTCTTGCACATTTGTTTCAGTAGTTAGATTTAGATATATTAAATTGCTCATGTCATTTTCAGTTACCTCCGAAAGCCATAGCTGGACTAATGGTGAGGGATTGAATTATGAGTGTGTAGTTTGATATTAGTTTACTTTTCTGCAAGTTAGATATATTAAATTGCTCATATCATTTTCAGTTACCTCCGAAAGCCATAGCTGGACTAATGGTGAGGGATTGAAGTATGAGTGTGTAGTTTGATATTAGTTTCTTTTTCTGCAAATTAGATATATTAAATTGCTCATGTCATTTTCAAGCATTTCCTCCGAAAGCCACAGCTGGACTGATGGTGAGGGATTGAATTATGAATGTGTGGTTTGATATTAGTTTACTTTCTGCAAATTAGATATCAGTTATTCAAGTTGTTTATGGTTACTTCCGAAAATCATAGCTGGACTAATGATGAGGGATCAGAAGACAAGTTGATGTAATTTGATTTAGATTTACTTTATTGCAACTTTTGGATTTCTTTCAACATAGTTTCTTTTGTGTTTAGACAGCAGCAAGAATAGTTTGGTTTCATGCTCACTAGTTCACTGTTTTGATTTATTAGATTAGCAGCACCTTTTTCATTTCAGTAGCACATTTTCATTTCCCTTCAAGTTTTGTCATTGTATGTTTCAAATTCTTTTTTCAGTTTCAAGTTGGTAAATCATTATAAAGGACATCATTGCCTTGAATATCCATAACCATACTTGTCTTTTAGAATTTCATAAAATCCAAAAACGACAAAAAGTAAGAGATAGGTTATCTTGCACATATAGTGCGCCACACTTCGTCAGCTTACGAATCCCTGGTTGATAATTTATGTTAGCAATTTAGGACACACTAAATTGACCAAACATTTTGGCGCCGTTTCCGGGGAAGTGTAACTAGGTAGCCTTATTTCTTACATCTAAAAATTATTAATAATTCTTGAGTATGCTCTCCTCATGCACTTTGTGTGATCTAGAGGATCAGAAAAAGAATTGTTATGTGAAAAAAAAAAGGAGACAAAATAAAACTTCATCATTTCAATTGATTCAACAATTTAAAAAAAAAAAAGGTTGTTTTCATGAAAAACTTTGATTTCAATAAATTGGTTTGTTTAATGAATATATATGTGTATTTTTAAATTTTTGAAAATATCACATACATAATTTTATTAAACAAATTAATTTAAAAAAAAAAATTAAATTGTTTTGTTACTAAGATATATATGTATATTTTTATTTTTGAAAATATATATATAATTTTAATAACAAATCATTTAAAAAAAAATCAATAAATTGTTTTGTTTAGTAAATTACATATGTATATTTTTAATTTTTCAAAATACAACATGTGTAATTTTATTAACAAAACAAATAAAAAAAAATCATTTTGTTTAGTAAAATATACATGTGTATTTTTAATTTAAAAAAAAAAATATAACATGTGATTTTATTAACCAAACAAATAAAAAAAAAAACAAAATCATTTTGCTTAGTAAAATATATATGTGTATTTTTAATTTTTAAAAATATAACATATAGTTTTATTTATAATAAAAAAAATAAAAAAATAAAAAAAAACAAACAATAACAAATCAATAAACAAAAATGAAATGGCCATGGCATTTTGAAAAAAATGAATTACTCTCAACAGAAAACATAAAAATTCAACCATTTACGATGCTTGCAGCTGTATTATGACTCGGAAACATCAGATTTTCTTTGCTTTTGATAATGAAAATCATGTAGAAGTTGAAAATGATGGAGTTAGAGATGTTGCAAAGCTGCTAGGTTGTAGTGTTTCAGAGCTTATGACAGCATTATTGACTCGTAGGATTTGAGCTAGAAAAGACATCATCAAAATTCCCCAAATCCCTGAAAGAATTCGTGAGGCCTTTGTGCAAATCTCTTGCCATTCAAACCTATCAATGCCAATTCCTTTTATTATACCAGGCCTGTCAGCCTTGCCAATGCCGCCTACCATCACCAAACGCTCCTTGAGATTCATAAGACAACCACATGTAAGAGAACAAGGCATTGAAATTGAAAAAAAAAAAATTAAAGAGGAAAAACGTGCCTTGATTGAACTGAAGAATGCTTAGGTGAAGGATAAGCATGGGCAATATTTGCAAAGACAAATCTGATTTGGAAGGTTGACGGGAATCTTCCCAAAGAGCAAGTATTTGCAGAGAATTGATGCAGCTATAGCCGAACCTGAAAGAAAACAAACAGAGGTCAAAACAGAAAAACGCAAAACAGAGAAAAACGTCAAACTTTGAAAGCACGATTTGGCCAAACGGAGATGAATTTAGAAAAAATAAAACATGGGTTTTTTCGCCAACGTGGTCAATTAGATAACCCAGAAATCGTTTTACGAAATTCGTGGCGGTCTGGGAGAATTTCTCGGTTCTTTGAAGGCCATTTTTGCCTGCCGCATGAGGAAAAACGGTTTTTTCTGAGTGAAGAATTTGAAAACGGCACTCTGCATTAATAATTCGGTTTCCTGATCTCTAGGAAGAAGAATCCAAAATGAAATCAAACTCTTATCATGGCATTCAATCCACATTCCACTCATTTTTGAATTTAATTCAATTTCGTTTTCTGAATGTTGGATTTCAGTAATTCTTCTCTCTTGCATTGTTTGAATGGCTAACACTTCTAACTCTTCAGCCTGCAAAGCACTGATATTTATTTCAAATTCAGAAATGTACTGAAGTTTCCGAACAAATTGTGTTGCTGGTCTTGACTGGTCAAAGCATTAGATGCTTTAGTCCCAGTAGCAAGGCATCGAATGTTGATGAATACCTATGGCTAATGAGAAGAGCCTCTTACAAAGCCAGTTATAGAGTATCGTGGTGGTACCAAAATTGGTGGTGGACTTGTTGCAGGTTCATTGTTACAATCACAGTCCCGTGCGGCGTTCATTACTCCAGCTATGGGTTGTTCTCTATTCATCCTTGGCGAGGATGGTAATCCTCTTCCTCAAGATAAGATTGGCATTGTTGAGCTCGCACTTGACCCATCAACTTTTGGTGCTTCAACGACATTATTAAACACCAACCATTATGATGTTTATTTCAAAGGGATGCCACATCACTATGGAAAGACATTAAGAGGGCATGGGGATGAATTGAGCGAACTACAGAAGGATATTATCAAGCACATGGTCGTGCAGATGACACAATGAACCTTAGTAGCATAAAGGTAAGCTCAATTGAGATTGAACGTGTCTGTAATGGCAACTGCTGCAATTGGAATTCCAACTGAGGGGGGTGGTCCTGAACGGTTACTGATTGTGATAGTCCTCAAGGATCAAACAGATACAAAAATAAATTTTGAAGAGATGTAAGATTATATTTTGAAATAGCAATCATGCATTTTATGTTCTTCAATGCTTATCAATATATTATTTTTCATCTTATGTGATCTTCACTTACCATTCTATGGTCATTGCAAGGTCACGATTGGTCAATGTATCTGAGTTTGCTTTATTTAGCATCATTTGTTGAAATTTTAAAAATTGCATTTCTCTTTTGTTGTTATAAAAAAAAAAAAAAAAAAAAAATCAATAATTTTGAATCAATGGAATGAATAAGTTATTTGTTCACTTTTTCTGAAGGTATTGATTAATTTTGGACTGATGATGAAGGATGAATGGCTAACTTTTTATTCAAGATTTTTAGCTACAGAAACCGTCGACATTCTGCAGCTGAAGTCCAATTCCGCAGCTGTTCTTCAATTCCGCAGCTGAAGTCCAATTCCGCAGCTGTTCTCCAATTCCGCAGCTGAAGTCCAATTCCGCAACTGTTCTGCAATTCCGCAGCTGAAAAACCTCATTGTTCAAATCAACCTAACTTTCTCATACAAAATCAGATTTTGATGATTTAAGTATCGTTGGAAAGGTCTCAACAAGATCTATACAATGAGAAATCCATCATTAGAGTTTGAAATTGTAAATAATGAAATAAATTGCTGAAAAGAAGCTACATTCAACTTGAGGCACTAATTCCAAAACATGTATAAATTCTTGTGATTTTTCCTTTGAGAACTTGTTTCATTAATACAAATTCTTAGTTTTGTGTGTAAATATCATAACTAGAGAGATTGATCACCTCTCTTCCTTTGATAATCTTACATTCCATTGCAGAAGAAGTATTAATTTTTTTTTTTTGCAGGTTCCAGAAGGAAGGACAAATGACTACAAGAGAATGGTGTCTCTTTAAGAGACCAATTTGTTTCATAAGAGGATGATCAACAACAAAGAGGAGGAAATATGCTGATGCAAAATCAGATCCAAACACTTGAAAAACTTTCAGATACTATTGTCTCCATCACATCCATACCTCATAATAAACTATTCACCTCATTTCACTTCATATTTTCCATTTACATTCACATCCACTTTCCATTTCTTTTTGTCCATTCATAACCCATAAATAAAAGCAAGAGGCTCATTCACATGCTTATTGCCCATTTCCGTTTTTCATTCACATGCTTATTGCCCATTACCATCTTCCATTTTCATTTTCCATTCCTTGTCATTTTCATTCCGCAAATAAGCCCTGCTTCAATGCAAACTATTGAGTCCATAGTCCTTTGAGTCTAAGTTCTTTGTAAAAACACCTTGAGGCTTGCATGCCTTAATGGCAAGTTCTCATGCTGACAAACAATGGGAATACACTAATGTCCCTTGTTCGTCAGATCTTTTAGGTGACTCGACATCAGCAAAATCATTCGTACCTAGCAAGATGTGTTAGGGCATCTTGACTCTCATTGCCATCAATGGTGAGAGTTCTCGTGTTGACTAGTGGCATCCATTAATGGCCACTAATTCAACAATTTCCTACTATGTTCGACATCAGAACATATTTTCACATAGTAGGAATTGTGCCAATGAGTTTTGAAGACATGAAGACTATTATTTTCAGCATTTTGGAGCAGATTCAACCAGTTTTAGTAGAAGCAATAAAAAGTCATCTCATCTCTTTATCCATGACTCCTCTTGTTCAGCCACTTGAAGAAGAATATGATCAGAATTTTGCAGCCACCACACACACACAACTCATCCACATTTAAGGTAAGTGAATGTATGTTGTTTTCTAATTTTTAGTCATGTAATTCATTAGAATGCTAAAATTGTAACTTTGGAAAAATTCCTCACTCCCTTTTCCACATTGTCATATCTTTAGTTGGGGGGAAGGGACATCATTTCATATCCACATGTCATACACTATCACACATTTTCATTTCATTTCCATACACATATACTTCCCAACCAACTATTGTTGCAACATGATCCAAAAGATTATATGCCTTGCAATTGATCAATTCATTGATGGAGTAATTGATTCTAAATGTTTTCATGAACTTTGATGCAACAAAGAAAATAAAGCATTGTTACACAAGAACCAATGCTTCAAAAAAAAATGGTTGTCACACAAGAACCAACCATTGAAAAAAAAAAAAAATGTTGCAATCAAATGTATTATACTTTGCCAAAAAGGAAAATATCAAGAAGCAAAGTTTGGAATGAATCTATACGAGTCAAAACTCAAAAAATATCAGCTCATGGACAAATGAATCATTGCAATAGTTGCATGAAGACATGCAACAACTTCAGTTGGGGGGTATGTTGAGTCTCAAAAGTGTTCTCCATATTCATACATATTTCCATTATGTCATAACCATTTAGCTCTTATTTCATAACCATTTGACCTAAAACCGTACATCAAGTAACCATTTTCATAAATATATGGGTTAGGATCCTTGTTTTCCAAAGTTATTTATTTTATGTATTTTAAGTGAATTTATGATTAGAAACTAGAAAAATAACATAGTTTCATATATCTATATATGTGTTATGAGTTTTGTGACATATGTAGGTCAAAAGGAGACTTCTAGAAGACCCTTATGTGGCACTCTAAAGCCAAATTCGAATTTGGTTGGAGAAGATTATGGGATCAAGAGGATATGTGTCTCACTTCCTTGTTGTATTGAAACTCTAAGAGGATATGTGTCTCACTTCCTTGTTGTATTGAAACTCTAGGAGGATATGTGTCTCATTCCTCAAGTTGTGTTGAAACTCTAGAAAGACATGTGTCTTATCATTTCTTATTTTGATTGTAACTCTAGAGATGGAGGGAGAGATTCATGGACTCCCATTAATGAGATGACTCCTCATATTTTGTATAAATAGGAGAAGCTTTCTCCTATCATAGGTAATGAGAAAGTAATGAAGAAGTAGATTTGTAACTAAGTTCAAGATGGAATGGGATGTAGATTTGTGAGTTCTTTTTAATAGAGAAATTCAGTTCTTTGATGGTGTTTTGATTACAACTTTAAGGAGCTGAAGGACTTCACCAAATTGGTAGCAGAGGGCCCCTGCTATCCAAAGAGGCTTTTTACATGTTTTCTAGATAAGTTGCTTTCAATTCTGTTTTGTCATATTTCTTTACTTAGATTGCTTTTTGAAATCATAGCTTTTAGCATAATTTTTCATGGCAGCCTGGGCATTTGCATATCTTTTGACTAATGACATGGAATCAATATTGTTCTGCTGCTAATTTACTTTTGTTTAATTCCAGCACTGCTTTGTTTATTTCAGTCTTGCACATTTGTTTCAGTAGTTAAATTTAGATATATTAAATTGCTCATAACATCTTCAGTTGCCTCCGAAAGCCACAGCTGGACTGATGGTGAGGGATTGAATTATGGATGTGTAGTTTGATATTAGTTTCCTTTCCGCAAGTTAGATATATTAAATTGCTCATAACATCTTCAGTTGCCTCCGAAAGCCACAGCTGGACTGATGGTGAGGGATTGAATTATGGATGTGTAGTTTGATATTAGTTTCCTTTCTGCAAGTTAGAAATATTAAATTGTGCATGACATCTTCAGTTACCTCCGAAAGCCACAGCTGGACTGATGGTGAGGGATTGAATTACGAATGTGTGGTTTGATATTAGTTTACTTTCTGCAAGTTAGATATCAGTTACTCAAGTTGTTTATGGTTACTTCCGAAAATCATAGCTGGACTAATGATGAGGGATCATAAGACAAATTGATGTAATTTGATTTAGATTTACTTTATTGCAACTTTTGGATTTCTTTCAGCATAGTTTCTTTTGTGTTTAGACATCAGCAAGAATAGTTTGGTTTCATGCTCACTAGTTCACTGTTTTGATTTATTAGATTAGTAGCACCTTTTTCATTTCAGTAGCACATTTTCATTTCCTTTCAAGTTTTTTCATTGTATGTTTCAAATTCCTTTTTCAGTTTCAAGTTGGTAAATCATTATAAAGGACATCATTTCCTTGAATATCCATAACCATACTTGTCTTTTAGAATTTCATAAAAATCCAAAAACGACAAAAAGTAAGAGATAGGTTATCTTGCACATATAGTGCGCCACACTTCATCAGCTTACGAATCCCAGATTGATAAATTAATGTAGCAATTTAGGACACACTAAATTGACCAAACAACCACTTATATATATTCTACTATATATTCACTCTATAATAAACTTTCACTCTTTTTAATGTATTATTCTTATGAGCCGACGGAATAATATCTCAATGATTTATAACAATAACCTTTGTAATAATATGTGGGTCCAACCACCTTAGCCTAGCGAACCAATCAACAACGGCATCGTACCTTGGTTAATTATCGTGCATCTCCGTCACGCGAGGGCCGTCCGATGGCCTGCTCTGAGATCAATGGCCTGTATAGATTCCGCTGCGTGTCCCACGACAGTGCGTTAACGCATGAAATGGTGGTTTTGTGGGACGTCCCAACCACCACGTGTCATCCTCTCAGTGGAATAGCTCCACGACCCAACGATACCGCCTTCGTGTCAAAGGTGGTGCGGAATGGGGGCAATCCACCGTTGTAATTCCACTGTGGTTTTGTGGTACAGTGATTAACCACAGCTATGCACTCGGGTTGCGCTCTCTCTTGTACATCTTAACTTGGGTTACTACCTCCAGTTAGTCTCAGTCCCGGCCTTAATTTAACAAAGCGAGTTATTCTTTCGTATGGGAATTCCGTGAATATTATTGCGGATTCATTACGCAGTCCACACCTACGAGGGAGTAAATCCACAGGGTTTTCCAATAATCTTCACGGGAGTTCAATGGAAATCCAACCAATTCACAAGCATACAAAGACAACAGAATGGAGTTACCAAAGTGGACAATCGCTTCTCGAATCAACGAAGTTCTCCTAATTGGTAATTCAAGAATATGGACAAGACAACAAAGTTCAAACTCATTCAATTGGAAGCCACCATGGCCATTGTTCCCATACGTAGCTTACCGTGCAGAAATTCTCTTCCTCTCGCTCTCCTCTGTTTCAATTACATCCGAGAATACATTTATACATATACACATATGACTCCTCGGTTCCTCTAGGAGGACCGTTTCGGAAACCAAAAGCCTATTACAATTTATTTAATAACTGAACTGACAGCTAGACAAACTAAGCTATTTGACTTCCTCTGACTCTAATTAATCTAAAGATTTACAATCAGCTAAGGTATTGACACCTAGCTGGAATAATTCGAATGTTTCCAAACCCTCCTAGCCACAACATGTGGACAAAACTTCCTACATTGCTGGCCAGTGCCTAATGCCCCTGCATCGAGATTCTATTCCTCTGGGAGGTCAGTGAGGAAGATTCAGGAGCTGATTTCACATCTTTGGCATCAGGCCAAGCATTTTCCATCTCCTACAGTGCAGTCCCTCTCCTTGGCTACGTTATTTATAAGAGTATTTGCAGTGGGGGTTTGCATTACTAGTTTGGAGGGTGAGATCTTCAGTGTTAGGATCAGCCTTTCACTTGGAAGATCCATTCGAGGAGGTATATTTCATATTGTCCATCATATTTAGCCATCTCCATCTAGTTTTTGAGTTGCAGCTGCTATTCAGTCTTGCCCATGCAACTTCGGCATTTTGTAATTTTGCATATTTCAGCCAATCCTTCCAGGATTGTCTAAAAATTGCCTTTGGGAGTCTACATCTTTGCTCCCCATATTTTATGAGCTATATATTGACATATTGACATCATTTTGTAGTATTTATTATTTATAGACTATGCAGTCATAGCCTTGGGATTTCTTCATGTAGCAGTGTTCTCCATTTATTATGTATATGTTCTATTGAGGGTTGCATTGCCCAACTTGAGTGATTATTTCGTCAAGGATTTGTATAAATTTTGCTGCTAGAACATTAATAATATGGCTATGTGTTCTTCTCACATTTTATGAGTTGATTTGTTACTGCTACTCCATTATTGTGTTTACATATTGCTGTATCACCAATCTTAGGATGTTATAAGAAATTCCCAACCTTGTTGATTTTCCATATTTTGGGATATTACATGGAGGAACTAAAGTGATGAAGGGTCAAATATGTTGGTAACATACCTGAGGCAAGCATACCCATGCTCGTTCATAAAGATATACTCAACATGGTCGCCATGAAATATACTATAGATCCATGACATGAAATGTTAGAACATGGCCACGAAGACATACAAAGTGGATCCATATGACTCAATGGATAGAGCATATCCATAAATAAATACAATGTGGATCTATGTCACATTATACATCAGTTGGAATACGAACACATGACAGAGAGAGAAGTGTTTCAAGATAGTCCTCAAAGTACATAATTGATACATAACTCCAACGCAGCCTTAGAAGGATGGCATATAAGAGTGATATGTCCCTAACCTAGGGTCTTCAACATAACCCTGATGGTATCAATATACTTCATGTGAATATATGATATAAGGTTGAACATGTTAGACACCTACTGACTACTGGCCAATGTGGAAAACTAGTAACAAATGCGAGGGAAACCACCAATTAGGAAAATGTATCCGAAGGTACCTATTCAAATCCACTAGGTGTGAATAAATGAGCTGACACTGAACACTAGTGAAATCAACCAATCATGATTCAATGATGTAAACCCATTTTTGAACATGAGGAAGCCTACCACTAAGGTCTGCAAGCTCCAAGGTACTACCAGTTCCTAGATCAATCTCTTGTATAATGAGATGAAGTTGACAAGAGAAGATCCATCGAAGGATGGCCTTAATGTATCCCCCATCAATCGACACTGAACAAACCGGGATGATGTGATGTATGGATGAATCCATGAAGTGATGAAGTAAAATTGACACAGGGACGGTCGACTAAAAAAGGTCAACATGCTACTGCAAATGGACGACATAGGATGAGATTTCCCTTGAACACATAGTGGCATGACACAAGAGTGACTTGGAAAAATGCCTAATGAGCACCATGTGATATCATGCAACGATGCAGGAGGTATCGAGGAACACTCCACGTGACAGGAAGAGTAACCAGTTAGAGGAGTAAAGGGACTCATATGGATGGTACAACTCCTAGGAAAGCTAAAACCAAACTGTGAGATAATGAAGCAGACAGGTACCATGTTCAAGGATGACACGACTGATGATGCCATTTTTATGACTATTGAAAAAAAAAATTCCCTCCCTTCTCTTTTTATAAGTTCCTTTTTCATAAATATGTCCCCCAAGCATGAAAAAGAGATAAAAGTATACAAGGGGGAACCTCCTAGCCATAGTAGACTAGGGTATTTATTTTTCATAACTAGTCTATCCTAGTATGTTAGAAGTGTTGTCATTGATGGCAAAGGATAGCAGTAGAGGCAGAGGAGAAGACAGTTTGGTGAATGAGGGTTTGTTTACATTTGATAGGGCAGAAGACTATAAATACATATAATACAGTGACAGGAGTTTACATTTGACAGAGAAGCAAACTATACATATCGAGAATATAGAGACAGGGCAGCAGAATAGACAGAGAGTGAAAAGATTCAGAGGGGGTTCCAATGAAGAATATCTCACATGCAGAAGAGAAAGAAGCACAAATTGTTAGGGGAATATGTAGGACCATAGTGCGAAGTTGAAGAGCTATTGACATCTTTACATAGTTCCACCACCCGTTTTTATCTCATCCTGTGGAAACTTTTATATATATAAACACAGTGAGGATTTTGAAGAATCTCAAATACAAACCTGGAATGCGCATTGAGATTTCTGATAGAACTGTTTGGTTTAGCATGCGGAAGTGATAAGAGTGCAACAGAATGTGTATAATAAAACGTTGAAAGGTCAAGACGGAACCCTGAGGGTAACAGGTGGAACAGAGCTTTGAGCAGTGAAAAACTAATGGAGTTTGGATGTTAAATCTTATGGTAGTGTTGTGTTAAATTAAGAATGAAACAAGGGTTTATATGTTAAGGCAGAAATAAGAAGTAAAACCTTTGAACGGAGTATATATATATATATATATATATATATATATATATATATATATATATATATAAAAGGCGTGAATGATTTGAAGCGAAACTATGAACGTAAGCGGAACCCTAATTGTGAACAGTAAAACCAGAGGTAAGTACACCGGTAGTATCGCGCGGTGTCAAAAATGGTAAGTGGATTTCTTAGTTTGAATACGATCTATGTCTTCAATCAACACGTGTCCTAAGGCAGTTTTACAAAACAACTTTTATCGCGTTCATTTGAGCGGTTAAAGCTCGGCTCAATAAAAAATGTGATATGGTATGACATTCGTTGGATCATCGGAGTCGATGCGATAAACTGTCTGCCGTTGGATGCAAGAGGCGTGTTAATGGAGGTGGGCCTCGGGAACATATATGTATTAAAATATGTATCGGGTTTGATATCTACTACAATATTTGATATATATTAAAGTTGAGTGTGCATATAAGAATGGTTTATGTGCGGATTATATGTTTGATGCAAGTTGATACATTATGTTATGCCGAGGGTTAAAACCATGGTCGAGGATTGACTTAGGCTTTTATATATATATGTTCAAAGGGTGCTGTCATTTGGAATGTATTAAAAGTGTAGACTTTATCAAACATATATGGGCCCGTGAATAGAATACATCATAAAATCTTGTGCTAATGGTATAAGCCTTGGTTGGAGTATTATAAGCACTGGCATATTGGGTTAAAGACACGAACCATTGTTATAATGTTAAGTAATAAAGCCAAGAGGATGAATGTGTTTTATTATCTTTTGCCTTAGAGGGTTGGTTAAAGAGTTGTATATACCGGGTTAATTACCATTCGATACATAAGTCAGAAGAAAAGCTCCAAATATATGTAAAGCGCTTCATAAACAAGGGACTAAGGTTAAAGTACAAGGCATATATATATATATTATAGTTATGGATGCACAGTTAAAACTACAAAGGTTTGTTCGGGTTTAAAACAAAAAAATTATTATAAGGTGGGACTCGAGTCACGAATCACATCGGAGAAAAGTTAGCATCGGAATGTGTTGAAAAAAGTTCTGATTGAGATGTGGAGCCAATTGGTTTATGAACCATGATTCATATGTGTTTGAGTTTCGGCATCAAAGTGAACCATCGCATTGGAGTGATTCATCGCATCGACACAGTGAAGTGAACAGTGTTACATTGCATCGGAGTGACCCATCGCATCGGCACAATGAAGTGAACAGTGATTGATCGCATCGGAGGAGAACAAAACATCGGAGCATTCTATTGAAAGCAACGATTGCGATTATCGCATCGGGACTTTTGAAAAGGCTCATCGCATCGGAGAAAAATTAAAGTTCGGCAAGTGGGCCCGAAAGGGAATTTTGTGTATTAAAATGATCTATTATCATTATATCGCTAAAAGTTATTTGAGTTATATAACACGGCAGTTCATATGTTAAAAACGCCTTATTATTATGCCGAGAATTTCATTGCATTATATAAAAGCGCAGTTACATATATGCAGGAGTTACGCAACAGCAATGAACAGAAAGGCATACATAGAAGAAAAATACAAATAAAGTCATAGAAAATACAAATACGCAGTGATCCAAGAGGCTGAATGAGTTGAGCTGGAGTTCTCATTGTAATTAAATGTAAATGTTTTAATTGGTTTATATTGTTTGTGATGCATTGGCAAGTCTCCGGAAGAAAACAAAAATCCCACTATAAGATTAAAATTAGTACATACAGTTATATTTTTCTGAGTGAGATGGAAAAGAAATGAGAAGGCAGAAGGCTAAGAGGTATGGCTATCCATTTCAAATTCCCTAAGGAATACAAACAATAATAAGGAAATCTCTATAAATGATATCACCTTGATATGCATAGAGAAATTAGAGAGTGAGGTAGAGAATGCAGAGTATGAAGAATTGAGGCAGAGAAGATAAGAAAAAGGAAGAGAAGAAAGAGATGCTACAGAACAGAGCTGATATCTAAGATAAATCAGCAACTATTTTCTTTTGATAAATTGAGGAAGTTGAAGCTTGCCTATCAAGTTGAAGCTTGATAGTTGTCACTTGTAGCTGACTGAGGTTGGAGCCTCCTGTAGGTTGGTTCCTGCAGAAAAACAGTGGTGAGAGGGAGTTGGAGCTTGCCTTTGCATCACAACAATAATAAGATGTGGTTTTCTCCCTTTATGGGTTTCCACTTATATCTGTTGTCTCTGTGTGTGTTGCCTATGTGTTGATATGTTCTATCCAATCTTCTTAATGCTTGCTGCTCTCATAATAATTTTGGTGTAACATTATCTTAATACTTGCTGCTACATATTAATACCGTTCACATATTAAGTTGGTCATAAAATTAAGTTGTAAATAAGCTTGATGAAATTTTTTAAAAATCTCATGTATGTGTTAAACTGATTCACCCCCCCCCCCTCTCAGTTTAACTAAGGTTTCAACAATTGGTATCAGAGCCAAGTTCCTTTTGTACCAGTTTAACCACTGAAAGGAGATCCTAGGTCCCCAGGATGGCTAGTCAAGAAGGAAGCTCAACCAATAAAGCCCCTTTTTTCACCAGTGCTAATTATGCCTTCTGGAAAATCAGAATGACAACATACATAATGTCTCTAGGAATAGAAGTTTGGGCTGCTGTGGAATTTGGATATGCCCCAAAGGCAACTGACTCAGAGAAAGAAGCTAAACAAGACTTTGTAGCTAATGCAAAAGCCATGAATGCAATCTTAAATGGACTATGTGAAGCTGAATTTATCAAAGTAATGCACAGCAAGACTGCCAAAGAAATGTGGGATACTCTTGAAAACATCCATGAGGGAAACAAAAAAGTGAAGACAGCCAAACTTCAAGTATATAGAGCTCAGTTTGAAAATTTAAAAATGAATGATGATGAAGATATTGGCAGCTTCTTCTTAAGAGTTGCAGAAATTGTTAATAATATGAAAGCTCTTGGAGAAACCATACCAGAATGTGTAATTGTACAAAATATTCTAAGATCTCTTCCACCCAGCTTTAACCCCAAGGTTTCTGCCATAGAAGAAACAGCTGATTGGGAAACCTTGACCATGAACCAGTTACTTGGAAATCTAACAGCCTATGAGATGAGACTGCCACAGAAGAAGCCAAATGTGAGGGAGGCAGCCTTTAAGACAGAGAAGAAGAAAGAAGAAAAGGAAGATATATGTTCTTGCTTTGATGAAGAAGAGGCCAAATTTGTCAAGAAAATGGATAGAGGCTTAGGTAAATATAAAGGTAAACTTCCATTCAAATGCTTTAACTGTGGAAGAGTTGGACACTATGCTGCTAAGTGTCCTCATAAGAAAGCAAGGAATCAGGCTCAAGAATCAGAGAAAACTACATCAAAGAACTGGCAGAACGGAAAGAAATTCAGTAGAAAATCCTTCTATGCTCAACAAGACAGCAGTGCATCTAAAGACTCAGATGACAAATGAAGAAGGAACCTCTGAATTTTTATTGATGGCCATAGAAGAACTTGAAGGACTACTTCTAGAAGATGAAGAAGAAGGTGAAGTTGACCTTGAAGGGGAGCTAAGAAGTGCCCTGGAGGAGATTGACAGACTCAAACTGAAGTGCAGAAAACAAAAAGACATTCTCCTCAAGTATGTACGAGAAGAACAGAATTCAGGAGTCCTCATGCAACTGAAGATAGAAGACATGTTACTTAAGCAAATCAAGGATAAAACTCAGGACCAAGAGAAGTTGGAAGAAGAAGTAGTATGTCTAAGGAAGAAACTAGAAAATGCTCAAAGAAAAGTGTCTATAAATTCTTCTCAAATGACAAGCCCTAGTAAGTTGAACGAAATTCTGGATGCTCAAAGATCTCCTCTGATAAAAACTGGGATAGGCTATGAAGGAGAATCAAGTAAAGGCAAAGAAAAGGAAAACAAAAATATTATTTTTGTAAAAGCAAAGAAGGATGATGAAGCAGCTCAAATGATTCCTTCAAAGGAAGAAACACGCAATGAAGGAGACAGAAACCAACAGAAACATCTAATAACAAAGAATGGAAAAAATATTCAGCCTATAGAAAAAGGCTCATATACCCCTGAGTATGTCAAATTTGGAAGCCATCAAAGGAGATTTTTCCCTCCTATGAAAAATGCCACCTGTTATGCCTACCACAAGCTAGGAAATATTGCTGCATACTGTCATACAAGGAGGAGTAATTCAAACCAGCAAAGGATGCAAACAGTGAAAAGACTGTCTCAAGCAAACAAATGGAGAAGGCAACCTCACATCAGGTATGCAAATTGTTTCTATGGTTACTGTTTTTATTGTAAGGAATTCGGTCATAAAATCATTGAGTGCAGAAAATATGGACAAAGATTGATGTTCAACACCTCAAGGAGGTTTATAGATCATGGAGATTTTACTCATACTCAAAATTCTGCAAAAAATTATGATCAAATGTTGTGTATGCAATAAAATTGGACATATGCCCTCCAAATGTCCTCTCAAAGAATGTGGTTCATCATCTCACAAAAGGTACCAAACAAAAGGATGCTTCCAGTGGAAAAAGAAGGTTAATAAATGTGATTTGGCTCTAACTACTCAAGACCTGAAAAGTCAATGGTATTTGGACAGTGGCTGCTCAAAACATATGACTGGAGATAGAAGCAAGTTTATAACCTTTGATGAAAAGAAATCTGGAAATGTTACTTTTGGCAATGATAAAGCAGGAAAAATCAAAGGAAAAGGCTCAGTTAGCCTAGATAATGGTAGAGGAAAGGCCCAAGATGTACTATTTGTGGATGGGCTGAAAGCAAATTTGCTAAGTGTCAGTCAAATGTGTGATAAAGGCTGTGAAGTTCTTTTTAAAGCACAAGACTGTGAAGTCAGGTCAAGCACCACAGTAAAGACTCTGCTCAAAGGGGTTCGAACAGAGAGTAATGTCTACATAGTGAAAGAGGAGGATGAAGCATGCCATCTTAGCAAACTTGAGGAGTCATGGTTATGGCATAAGAGATTGGGACATCTTAACTTCAACCATATCATCAGACTGAGCAAGAAGAAAGCTGTCAGAGATATGCCAGAAATAAAAAAGGCCTTCAAATACCATATGCAAATCTTGTCAATTGGGTAAACAGACCTGCACATCCTTTAAGGCCAAAGATGAGCTATCAACAAAAAGACCACTCCATCTTGTGCACATGGACCTGTGTGGACCTGCAAGAACTAAAACACCAAGTGGAGAATCCTACTTCATGCTAATAATAGATGATTTCTCCAGAATGACATGGGTTGCATTTCTCAAGAATAAATTGGAAGCACTGGAGAAATTCAAGATATTCAAAGCATTAGCAGAAAATCAAATAGGATGCAAGCTAAAATGCATCAGATTAGACAGAGGAGGTGAATTCACATATTATGACTTTGCAGACCTATGCAATGAACATGGGATAAAGAAACAAGTTACTATTGTAGGGACACCTCAATAGAATGGAGTAGTAGAGAGACAAAACAGGTCTGTACAACAAATTGCCAGAGCCATGATGCAAGAGAGTAATATTCCTCAAACCTTTTGGGAAAAAGCAGTACACACAGCTATGCATATCCTTAACAAATATCATTTAAGGCCAAGCAGTGACAAGACTCCCTATGAACTATGGCATGGTAAACCAGCTTCAATAAAGCACTTTAGAGTCTTTGGAAGCAAGTGTTACATAAAGAATAATGATGAAAATCTGGGGAATTTTGATGCAATAGAAGATGAAGGGATATTTCTAGGATATGCATCCAAGAGTAAAGGGTACAGGTGCTACAACAAGACTCTTCGGAAAATTGTAGAAAGCATTGACATAAGATTTGATGAAGAACTTCCAAACAAGATAAGAAGTACAAACTGCAGCAGTCCTTCAGAAAATCATGAAGAAGAAAACCAAGATGATGATGAAACAAGCAGGACAACAGAAAATGTTGAACTGGGCTCGAAAGCCCCCTCAAGATACACTCAAAAGAACCATCCAGAAGATCAAATCATTGGAGACAAGAGTGTAGGAGTCCAGACAAGAAGGCAACTAACTGAACAGACAGAAGAAGTATACATAGCGATGTTATCACAAATAGAGCCAAAGAAGTTTGAAGAAGCCAGCAAGGACAAGTATTGGGTGAATGCTATGAATGGAGAATTAGACCAAATTGAGAAGAAAAATACCTGGGAATTAGTTCCTAGACCCACTGAGAAAAATGTCATAGGCTCAAAATGGGTATTCAAGAATAAAATGAATGAACAAGGACAGGTAATCAGGAATAAAGCCAGACTTGTATACAAAGGATATTCACAAATCGAAGGTCTGGATTATGATGAAACATTCGCCCCTGTAGCCATAATGGAAGCTATCAGAATGTTTCTGGCCTTTCAGGCTACCATGACTTCAAGGTATATCAAATGGATGTGAAATATTCCTTTCTGAATGGAGATCTAGAAGAAGAAGTGTTAGGTCCTTATATTACTAGTATAGTCCCTTATTGTTGTTAGTGTAACCCCCTTATTGTTATTATTGTACCCTTGTAACCCCCATTTTGTTATTATTGTACCCTTAAATTATTATTGTTAGGTCGGCTAGGATTACATCAGGCTCACTAGGATTACATTATGGCCCCAAATTTCACTCCTATATATAGAAAGGAGGTTTTGTAAATTGTATCATCCAAGAATTGTTCATTTATGTAATGTATTGGAGGTTGCCCTCGAAGTGGCTCATTTCCTAAGGCATTGATATCTCTTTTCTTCTCTTTTTGGAGCTGGTTACACAACATTTGGTATCAGAGGTTTGGATTCTAGGGTTTCGCTGCTCCAAACAGGTCATTGTGGAATTTTCGCTATAACTTTTTTTCTACGAAGTTTCAGAAGCTGAATTTTTTAAGGTGCGAAGCCGAAATCCTGAGTAATATTTTCTAAATATTTCAGAGCTTGGTTCGCACTATTTTTGGAAATATGATCTATGGAAGTTAGGTATTTTTTCAGGCTCCTAAACAGGTCATCGTGGCATTTGCGCTATAAATTTTTTTCTATGGAGGTTCAGAATCTGAAATTTTTATGGTGCGAAGCTGAAATCCTAAGGAAATGCCTAAAAAAATTTCAGAGCTTTTTTCTCAATATTTTGGAGATATGATCTATGGAAGGTAGTGATTTTTCAGGCTCCCGAATTTCATCTCAAAGAGGTGATTGTGGGAAAATTTCAATAACTCTCTCTCTGAGCATCGGATTGGAGTGCCGTAAAAAGTGGTCACAAGTACATGGACTTTAGTTTATTGGATATAAATTTCAGAGGCGAAGGAAGAAACAGTGACACGCGGGAAGTCATACAAGTTCGCTATACTGAACCAGTCCATAATTAGGTCATTGTGGGAGATTGGAAATAACTTTGTCTTGGAGAATCCAAATGAAGTCAGAACTATGGCATTCAAAAGATAATTTAGAGGGTGACTTCAGTGCTGAATTTCAGATATTGAAGATCTGCAATCACAGAGATAATCCAATTTCAATATCGAGCTCCTCAAAATCAAGTAAAAGGTGTGTAATTTTTTTCCGAATTGCATAAGTCTTGTTTGAAGAATCAAGTTGGATTGATTGCAAGGGCATATTGTAGAATAGATATCAGTATTGGATTATAAAATGGCTCCTAAAAATAATTCAACACCCATTAAGCCTTTGGAAAGCTCTACTATGACTCATGAAGATGAAGAATGGCAACATGACATATCAAAATTACAAGAGCAAGTGCAACAAATTTTGCTCTCGTAAAGAGCAACAAAAAATGACATGGAAGTTTTGAAGAAAGGCGTGGAAACTAAGATGGATGGTTTGAAGAAAGGCGTGGAATCTAAGATAGATGGCATGGAATCTAAGATAGATGGCATGGAGGCTAGCATGGAATCTAAGATGGATGACATGGAAGCTAAGATCGATGAGAAAATGGAAAACATGAAGAATGTTCTAAAAGCAGACATGGAAGGTTTGACAAAGTTGATACAAGAAAAGTTTCCTAATGGTGAAAAGATAGTAGAAGAACCTCATGATGAGAACAAAATAAATGTTAATCATGATTTCATAAACTCTAATGTTGGCAGGAAGAACCACCATATTCCAAAGATGGATATAAGGAAGTTTGATGGAAAGGATCCTGTAACATGGATACTATAGATGGAGCAATATTTTGATCTCCATAGTGTGCAAAAAACACAAAAGGTACGCATTGCAACTTTACATTTAGAACAAAATACATTTGTATGGTATCGATGGCTTTGCTCCCGTAAAAAAATTGTCACTTGGTCAATTTTTACGGAGGAAATGATAGCACATTATGAGGATACAAATAGCAACACCTTCTTTAGCCAATTGATAAATCTCAAACAAAAAGGTTTAGTGGGGCAGCACATTGAGGACTTCCAAAAATTGAATATAAGGGTAACTGATATTCCAGAGGAACACAGGATTGATCTCTTCATAGGCACTCTAAAGGATAACATCCAACATGAAGTTCGTGTTTTGGAACGTGATTCATTGGAGAAGGAATTTAGGTTGGCAAGAAAATTTGAATGTAAAATTATGGCAACAAGGAAGCCTACCACTCAATTCTATAAAGAAGGAAGTGTTGCTACGCCTATATTTTCGCAACCTACAAGGTTGACACCACAACAATTGGAAGAAAAAAGAGCAAAAGGGCTTTGCTACAATTGTGATAGCAAATACACTAAAGGTCATAAGTGTGCTGAAAAGAGATTATTTTACATAGATTGTGAAGAAGAAGAAGAAAATGAACAAGAAGAGGATATACACCAGGAACCAGCCCTAGAACAGGAAGAAATGAATCCGACCATATTGTGTAATGCACTGGCAGGAATTACCACTCCTCAAACTCTCAATATAGAAGGACAGATTGAGAAGAAAAAGGTAATAGTGTTGATTGATTCAGGTAGCACCCATAATTTTATTCATTGTAAGGTAGCCAAGGAATTAAATTGTTTCCTATACCCAGCACCAGAATGTCAAGTGATGGTTGCAAATTGAGGAACTATAAATTGCTCTGGAAAATGCCATAATAGCAAGCTAATCATGGGGGAATATGTATTGACTATTCCAATGCTTTCCATTCCTATGGGAGGTGCTGATGTTGTACTAGGAGTACAATGGTTACAATCTTTGGGGACGGTAGCTTTTAATTTTCAAGAACTTTTCTTGAAATTTTTTTCAGAAGGAAAGGAAGTCAAATTACGGGGTATTGAAGGGAAGTTGGGAAGGATAATAAGCTCTAATGTCATTACAAAGCTTCTAAAGAAATAACAACGAGGCTTAATTGCACAATTATGCTCACTAGAAGTTCCGACATCAAAACCATCTATTTCTGCAGATCTCCAACAACTCTTGGACAATCATTCCAAGGTGTTTGAAACTCCCAAAGGACTCCCACCTATTCGTGATCATGATCATGCTATTCATTTTATTCCAGGAAGTGTTCCTCCAAACATCAGGCCTTATAGATATCCTTACTTCCAAAAGAGTGAAATTGAACGTATGATTGCAGAAATGTTAGAGGCGGGTATAATTCAACCTAGTCAAAATTCTTTCTCTGCTCCTGTAGTATTGGTACACAAGAAGGATGGATCATGGCGAATGTGTCCGGATTATAGGGAGCTCAATAAGCTCACCATTAAAGACAAATTTCCCATTCCCGTGATTGATGAATTATTGGATGAATTACATGGAGCAATTTATTTTACCAAGTTGGATCTTCGTTCAGGATATCATCAAATTAGAATGAAGACTGAAGATATTCCAAAAACAATATTTCAAACTCATGAGGGTCATTATGAATTTTTGGTCATGCCTTTTGGCCTTACCAATGCACCTTCTACATTTCAAGGGTTGATGAATTCCATTTTCAAACCCTTCCTTAGAAAATTTGTGCTAGTATTTTTTGATGATATACTAATCTACAGCAAGTCTTGGAAGGATCATGTTCAACATGTTGACAGGGTGCTCAAACTATTGCGGGAGAAACAATTATATGCAAAAACATCCAAATGTTTCTTTGGAGTACAAGAGGTGGAATATCTGGGTCATATTGTATCTCACGAGGGTGTTAAAGTAGACCCTAACAAAATTAAAGCCATTAAGGAATGGAAAGTCCCCACAACCATAAATCAGTTGCGAGGAATTCTCGAGTTAACAGGGTATTATCGCAAGTTTGTTAAGAATTATGGGAGAATAATAGCACCTCTAACAACATTATTGAAGAAAGATGCATTTTCATGGACTCCTGAAGCAACTAAGGCCTTTGAACATCTTAAAGAGGCAACGTGCCTAGCACCGGTCTTAGCTACGCCAGACTTCACAAAAACCTTTATTGTGGAATGTGATGCCTCAGGAAATGGAATTGGTGCAGTTTTAATGCAGGAAGGAAGACCCATTGCTTTTGAAAGTCGTCCAATCAAAGGAAAGTATTTACAGAAACCTATTTATGAGAAGGAAATGTTAGCAATACCGCATGCACTAAAGAAATGGCGAACTTACCTAATGGGAAGACACTTCAAGGTAAAAACTGATCATGATAGTCTTAAACACTTTTTGGAGAAAAGACTATCTTTAGAAGAGCAGCAAAAATGGGTCACAAAGATGTTGGGTTATGACTTTGAAATAATCTACAAAAAAGGAAAGCTTAATGTTGTTGCAGATGCACTCTCAAGAAAGAATGAAGAAGTGGAAGCATTGCTTTGTGCCATTTCTATTATCCAACCAGATTGGATAACTGAAGCAAGAGATGAATGGAAGAAGGACAAAGATGTATGGATACTCATTCAAAATTTGCGGCAAGATCCTAGTACATCTGATACATTTAGTTGGAAAAATGATTCCTTATGGTACAAAGATCGCTTATATCTTTGTAAGAATTCCCAACTAAAACAAAAGATTCTTCTGGAATTGCACACTTCTCCTTTAGGAAGACACTCGGGATTTTTAAAAACTTACCACAGGGTGAAGAAAGAATTTTTTTGGGATAGCCTTAAATCTGATATTCGAAAGTTTGTGGCGGAATGTTTGGTTTGCCAGCAGAATAAAGTGGAAACAATTAAGACCCCAGGACTTCTACAACCTTTATCCATTCCAAGTCAACGTTGGGAGGAGATTTTAATGGATTTTATCATAGGTTTACCTAAGTCCGAAGGAAAGAGTGTCATCATGGTGGTAGTTGATAGACTTACCAAGTATGCACACTTTTGTGCATTATCTCATCCATTTAAAGCAAGTATAGTTGCTACTACATTTATGGACAGAATTCAAAAGCTACATGGAAGCCCAAGGGTCATTGTGAGTGACAGAGATCCCATTTTTACTGGAAATTTTTGGACGGAGTTATTTTCTTGTTTGGGTACTCAATTAGCTCATAGCTCATCTTATCATCCTCAATCCGATGGTCAAACCGAGATAGTAAATAAATGTTTGGAAGGATATCTTCGTTGTTTTGTATCTGATAAACAAACACAATGGGTCAAGTGGTTACCTCTTGCTGAATGGTGGTATAACACTTCCTTCCATACTGCAGCAAAATGACCCCATTTATGGCACTTTATGGATATCATCCACCATCCATCACATCATCTTTAAGGGAAAATTCGAAGGTTCAAGCAGTGGAAGATCACATCGAGCATCGGCAAGAAGTTCTCCAACTCTTAAAGGATAACCTGAATTTGGCACAAAATCGAATGAAACAACAGGCAGATCAACATCGTAGCGAGAGAAGTTTTGATGTAGGAGATTGGGTATTTTTACGGCTACAACCATACAAACAATTGTCCCTCAAGCAAGCAAAGAAGGATAATAAATTATCGCCAAAGTACTATGGTCCTTACAAGGTGTTGCAAAAGATTGGTACTATGGCATACAAATTGGAGCTTCCTGCTTCTTCGCGAGTACATCCACTTTTCCATGTTTCATGCTTAAAGAAGGTTATAGGTGAAAATCTTCCAATTCAAACAATATTTCCAGAACTTGATGAGGAAGGAAAAATCATATTGGAACCTGAAGCGGTCACGGAAACAAGAACTCGACAACTACGGAATCGATCAATTTCAGAGTATCTCATCAAGTGGAAGAACTTACCCACTGAAGATTCTACATGGGAGAATGAGAATTTTATACAGAAGCACCCGGAGCTACTCAAGCGTTGAGGACAACACTTTTTTGAAGGAGAGGGGCATGTTAGGTCCCTATATCACTAGTATAGTCCCTTATTATTGTTAGTGTAACCCCCTTATTGTTATTATTGTACCCTTGTAACCCTCATTTTGTTATTATTGTACCCTTAAATTATTATTGTTAGGTCGGCTAGGATTACATTGTGGCCCACTAGGATTACATTATGGCCCCATGGACTCCTATATATAGAAAGGAGGTTTTGTAAATTGTATCATCCAAGAATTGTTCATTTCTGTAATGTATTGGAGGTTGCCCCCTCAAAGTGGCTTATTTCTAAGGCATTGATATCTCTTTTCTTCTCTTTTTGGAGCTAGTTACACAACAAGAAGTCTACATGGAAAAACTAGAAGGATTCTCATTAACAGATAAGGAAGACTATGTGTGCAGACTAAAGAAGGCTCTATATGGACTGAAAGAGGCTCCTCGTGCTTGGTACTCAAGGCTGGATAAGTACTTGCAAAAACAAGGCTTTAAGAGAGGAGGATTAGACAGCAATATATACATAACAGCCCATGAAAATGAACTTCTGATTGTTGTAGTATATGTTGATGACATTATGTTTGAAAGAAACAAGTATGAGCTAGCAAAAGGATTTGCTGAAGAGATGAAATCAGAGTTTTATATGTCTATGATTGGAGAGCTCACTTTCTACTTAGGACTTCAAATTCAGCAAAATAACACAAGCACATTCATCTCACAGGAAAAATACTTAAAAGAGATGTTGAAAAAGTTCAAAATGGAAGATTGCAAACCTGTGTCAACCCCCATGATCACTGGATGCAAGCTATGTGCTAATGATGGATCTGCTGATATAGATCAAAGACTTTACAGATCCATGATAGGAAGTCTGTTGTATCTAATAGCATCAAGACCAGACATCATGTTGGCAGTAGGACTTGTGGCTAGATATCAAGCAGCTCCAAAGCAAAATCACCTTCTAGTAGTCAAAAGAATACTTATATATCTACAAGGAACTGTACAATATGGGCTATGGTATCCAAAAGGCAAGAGTTTCACTTTGACAACATATACAGATGCAGATTGGGCCAGCTGTGTGGATGATAGGAAAAGCGCAAATGGAGGTGCGTTCTACCTGGGAAAAAGTCTGGTGGCATGGCTAAGAAAGAAACAAACATCTATCTCTCTATCTACAGCAAAAGTAGAATACATAGCAGCAGCAACATGTTGCACACAAGTCATGTGGATGAAACAAACCCTCCAAGACATGAAGGTAGGCATTGATGAACCTATATCTATCAAATGTGATAATACAAGTGCTATAAGTATTTCAAAAAATCATGTACTTCATTCAAAAACTAAACACATCCCAATCAAGTACCATTTCCTAAGAGAACAAGTAGCACATAAGGTAGTGTAGTTGGAGTATGTGTAAACAAAAGAACAAACAACAGATATATTTACAAAACCTCTTGCTAGAGAGCCATTCGAATATCTGAGAAACAAACTAGGGGTAGTGTCTCCAGATACTACTCTCTGACAGAAAAAGAAAGCTTCATTCCAGGGGGAGAATAGAAAATAAGACATCATTCAGGGGGAGATCAGTCAATAAAGAAATTTATAAAAGGGCTAGAGCAACTAAATAGAGAAGGAAACATGTCCTCAAGATCAAAGCAACATGGATGAGATTTAAAAGCACACTGCGAAATGAGAAACCCTTTGCCATTGATGTCAAAGGGGGAGGAAAAGCAAGCAACAGAAGAAAGGGTCCTAAAAGGCAAGCAGAGGAAGTGTATTTCCATCAATGCCAAAGGGGGAGACTGTTAGAAGTGTTTTCATTGATGGCAAAGGACAACAGCAGAGGCAGAGGAGAAGACAGTTTGGTGAATGAGGGTTTGTTTACATTTGACAGGGTAGCAGACTATACATATAGGGAATACAGTGATAGGAGTTTACATTTGACAGAGAAGTAGACTATACATACCGAGAATACAGAGACAGGGCAGCAGAATAGACAGAGAGTGAAAAGATCCAGAGGGGGTTCCAATGAAGAAGAGCTCACATACAGAAGAGAAAGAAGCAAAAATTGTTAGGGGAATATTCAGGACCACAGTGCGAATTTGAAGAGCTATTGACATCTTTACATAGTTCCACCACCTGTTTTATCTCATCCTATGGCAACTTTTATATATATAAACATAGTGAGGATTTTGGAGAATCTCAAATACAAGCCTGGAATGCGCATTAAGATTTCTGATAGAACTGTTTGGTTTAGCATGCAAAAGTGCTAAGAGTGCAACAGAATGTGTATAATAAAACGTTGAAAGGTCAAGACGGAACCCTGAGGGTAAGAGGTGGAACTGAGCTTTGAGCAGTGAAAAACTAATGGAGTTTGGATGTTAAATCTTATGGTAGTGTTGTATTAAATTAAGAATGAAACAAGGGTTTATATGTTAAGGCAGAAATAAGAAGTAAAACCTTTGAACAGAGTATATATATATAACGAAGGCGCGAAGGATTTGAAGCAGAACTATGAATGTAAGCGGAACCCTAATTGTGAACAGTAAAAATAGAGGTATGTAAACCGGTAGTATCACGCGGTGTCAAAAATGGTAAGTGGATTTCTCAGTTTGAACGCGATCTATGTCTTCAATCAACACGTGTCCTAAGGCAGTTTTACAAAACAAATTTTATCGTGTTCGTTTGTGCGGTTAAAGCTCAGCTCAATAAAAAATGCAATATGGTATGACATCCGTTGGATCATCGGAGTCAATGCGATAAACTGTCCGTCGTTGGATGCAAGAGGCGTGTTAATGGAGGTGGGCCCCAGGAACTTATATGTATTAAAATATGTATCCGGTTTGATATCTACTACAATATTTGATATATATTAAAGTTGAGTGCGCATATAAGAATGGTTTATGTGTGGATTATATGTTTGATGCAAGTTGATACATTATGTTATGCCGAGGGTTAAAACCATGGTCGAGGATTGACTTAGGCTTTTATATATATATGTTCAAAAGGTGTTGTCATTTGGAATGTATTAAAAGTGCAGAATTTATCAAACATATGTGGGCCCGTGAATACAATACATCATAAAATCTTGTGCTAATGGTATAAGCCTTGGTTGGAGTATTATAAGTGCTAGCATATTGGGTTAAAGACACGAACCATTGTTATAATGTTAAGTAATAAAGCCGGGAGGATGAATGTGTTTTATTATCTTTTTCCTTAGAGGGTTGGTTAAAGAGCTGTATATACTGGGTTAATTACCATTCGATACATAAGTCAGAAGAAAAGCTCCAAATATATGTAAAGAACTTCATAAACAAGGGACTAAGGTTAAAGTACAAGGCATATATATATATATATATATATATATATATATATATATATATATATAGTTATGGATGCGCAATTAAAAATACAAAAGGTTTGTTCAGGTTTAAAACAAACAAAGTCTTATAAGGTGGGACCCGAGTCACGAATCGCATTGGAGAAAATTTAGCAGCGGAACGTGTTGACAAAATTTTTGATTGAGATGCGGACCCGATGGGTTTATGAACCATGATTCATATGCGTTTGAGTTCTGGCATCAAAGTGAACCATCGCATCAGAGTGATTCATCGCATCGGCACAGAGAAGTGAATAATGTTACATCACATCGGAGCGACCCATCGCATTGGCACAATGAAGTGAACAGTGATTGATCGCATCGGAGGAGAATAGAACATCGGAGCATTCTATTGAAAGAAGTGATTGCGATTATCGCATCGGGACTTTCGCAAAGGCTCATCGCATCAGAGCAAAAGTAAAGTTCGGTGAGTGGGCCCAAAAGGGCATTTTGTATATTAAAATGATCTATTATTATTATATCGCCAAAAGTTATTTGAGTTATATAACATGGCAATTCATATGTTAAAAACGCCTTATTATTATGCCGAGAATTGAATTGCATTATATAAAAAGCGCAGTTACATATATGCAGGAGTTACACAACAACAATGAATAGAAAGGCATACAGAGAAGAAAAATATAGATATAGTCAGAGAAAATACAAATACGCAGTGATCCAATAGGCTAAATGAGTTGAGATGGAGTTATCATTGTAATTAAAGGTAAATGTTTTAATTGGTTTATATTGTTTGTGATGCATTGGCAAGTCTTTGGAAGAAAACAAAAATCCCACTATAAGATTAAAATTAGTACATACAGTTATATTTTTCTGAGTGATCTGGAAAAGAAATGAGAAGGCAGAAGGCTAAGAGGTATGGCTATCCATTTCAAATTCCCTGAGGAATAAAAACAGTCATAAGGAAATCTCTATAAATGATATCACCTTGATATGCATAGAGCAGTTAGAGAGTGAGGTAGAGAATGTAGAGTATGAAGAATTGAGGCAGAGAAGATAAGAAAAAGGAAGAGCAGAAAGAGATGCTACAGAACAGAGCTGATATCTAAGGTAAATCAGCAACTATTTTCTTTTGATAAATTGAGGAAGTTGAGCTTCCCTATCAAGTTGAAGCTTGATAGTTTTCAGTTGTAGCTGACTGAGGTTGGAGCCTCCTGTAGTTTGGTGCTTGCAGAAAAACAGTGGTGAGAGGGAGTTGGAGCTTTCCTTTGCATCACAACAATAATAAGATGTGGTTTTATCCCTTTATGGGTTTCCACTTATATCTTTTGTCTCTGTGTGTGTTGCCTATGTGTTGATATATTTTATCCAATCTGCTTAATGTTTGCTCTTCTCATAATAAGTTTGAAGTCACATTAACTTAATACTTGCTGCTACATATTAAGACAGTCCACATATTAAGTTGGTTATAAAATTAAGTTGTAAATAAACTTGATGAAAAGGTTAAAAAGCTCATTTATGTGTTAAACTGATTCACCCCCCACCTCTCCCTGGGGCTTAATCAAAGGATTGAACATATTCTAGAAAAGGGTTAAACTTATACTGGGTAGATGACCCTTCAGGTACTTTTATGAGTGTGAAGGAGACAAGTTGGCTCGGAAATGTTTTCTAATTAAGGAGTATGAAAAGAGCTTAAAGGAAACTCCTCCTGGAGGAACGATTGGTATAAATATAGAAACTAGTTACGGTAATGGTGGAAGTTCTCGTGACATAAAGAGGAAAAGAGGTTGGCTAATAGGATCACTCATCACATTGGTTCCTCCAAGAAATGGTAAAACACCAAGTGAAAGTTAATGGTAGTCCAAGTAGATGATGATTATGGAAAGGAGGAACCAAGGCTCATACTGTAAAATTAGGCTGATAAAAGTGGAAATCACAAGGGATAAAGTGTGGAATCCTCCTGGGTTATGGCTAGAAAAGAGACAAAGAAGAGGACATGGTTAGAAGGATGGATTCTAGAAAGGATTAAAAATGACTGCATGGACACCAAGAAGTGATAACTAGGGTATCCATGATCAGGTAAGCTCTACTGCCAAGCTATGACATGCGTAAAGGAAGTGGTGAAAGTCTCAACTTGACGGGGTCTGACCTAAGGCATAAAAATAGTGCTAACGTTCAAAATGCAATATCAGTGAAAATCACCCACCCCTATATGCCAGTAAAGGAAATGTACCTAAATTTGGATGGATGTTGGAATAGAAATGCCACCTTGTCTTGTAAAAACCATCTAAAAATACTAGACCCATGGCTAAATCACACAATGGAATAGATAAAATATGGATGAGGTAAAAAAATGACCAATATTTTTGGTTTTTAGAATTTCATAATTGTTTTTTTTGAATTTTGGCATAAATAAGGCATGAAAAATGTTCACATCACACACCAAACAAAAAAATAAATAAAGCATCACACTTCTATGTTAAATATATACAACCACAACACATTTCAATAGGTCACGCTAAAGTGTGCCCACAGCCGAGAACAGGCCAAGGGTTCCTATACGGGAACTCATGGAGGATAAAGGGGCCATATAGCTCACCAATGTAGGGCCATGCCAAAGGAATTCACAGTTCCCAATCCGAAAAGGTTGACCATGCCAAGACAGTCTAACATAGTCGTTGTATCAAAATCAACCTGAGGACATAAGGGAGGATCAAGACATAAAGGGGTTACAAGACACTCGTCAATAGGTGAAGAGAGAAATTCATTGGCAAGTTGAGTAATAGAATACCAAGACATGACTCGGTCCATGGGTGGAATTTCCAAGGATGGCTGAGGAGCTGCCCCCTAGGTTGATTCAAGATTTAATTTTCCAATCTCTATGTGTTCCAAATCGGGGATACTAGAGGAAAAAATATGTATAAAAAGGCATAAATTCCCTAATATTATCAATGGAGGGATCCATGACTTTCAATTTGACTAGCTGAAGGCGTTTTTGGAAGAGAGATTTAGGTGGAACAATGTAATATCCCAAAATCGGGACAACTCATTAAGCATGCACTAAAAATGCATTTCTAGCAACTTATGCTATAAAATAACAAAATTAACTCTTGGATCCTATAGATTAGACAATATACAACCTAAATCCAAGAATAGAGATGAAACAAATCAAACTAGGAGGGTAAACAAATCTCCCACACCTAGGATTGCAAAAAAGAGCTAAAACCCCAAACACTGCAACACAAGAAATACTACATAAAGTGACTGCGCAGTCTAAGAGAGGGTTTATACATAAAAATGATAGAGAAAAATATATCTGGAATTATAGTAGTCAATATGCTCATAAGAATTATATCTAGTATCCTTTATACAAAATGCAAGAGAACCCAACAAGGGTTTCTTTTCAAATACTCTAAATACAAATGGTGATTTTTAGAAAATTACTGAGTAATCAAAGAAACTGAAGCACATGAGTGTACAAGGCTATAATAATTAATATCTAATGCAGATCTTAACAAGGTTCTTCCCCCATGGAATAATCCATCCTCCAATAACAGGAAAACTCCCCGAAAGAGCCACAAAGTCACTGCTAAAACTGCCTTGCAGGAATAACGCAATTCCTGAGTGGAATAACACTGGAAGTGATGGTAATGTGTTGGCCTACTGCCAAATATCTTATATCAGCCCAATAATTCTCCAAAATAATCCTCCAATGGAAGGAAACCTCCCTCCTATGCAAAACCACTTCAGAAAATGGGTTTCTCAACCCTCCCCAACAACACCCTACAACTCAACTCAACCTTGTGCAGAAATTGCGCTGAACCTATAGAATAAATCTTGGCACCAATGCCGGATATGAGGAATGATGGATCATATATCTCCCAAGAGTTACCCAAAGGGAAGAGAAGGAACTCCTGAACAATAATCCCTTAGTGCTAAGCAGCACCGACAATCTCAGCTAAACAGCTAAGAGAGCAAAAGTCTAAGCAGACATGAAAATGTAATACATAAGCTAAACTCCAAATGGCTGCCACCCTCTTCCTTATAAACTAAGTGATCATTCTCACCTTGGGTCCCACTCAATAGGGTTTCCACCACACAAACAATCTCCCTCCAAAATTTCATTGTGCCTTCATTAGAGTCAATCCTCTAAACTGCGCTGTTTGATTTGGTCAAAGTTGACCTCTTCAACTTGCTTCAGCCCCTTTTCACACCTAAGGGTCTTCAATCCAGCTCACATAGCTATATAGGCTGAGCCTCATTCACATTGAGCTCTTTTATTTGCTGATCCACTCCTCCTACATTTATGCTGTTGACATGGTCAAACTTGGCCTTGTCCACATGCAAAATATCCCTGTTCACACATGAGAGTGTAAAATCCAGTTGGTATTATGATACCCTTACACAAAATGAGGGATTTTATCCTTATTTCTGTAATGCATGGGTCTCCTCAGCCTTTTTATTCATCTCCTAAGTGACAGTGGCAAAATTCAATATTCCAAATTGGTGCATGCAAATTTTGGAATATTACAGTCCTCCCCTCCCAAATGTTGCTTGTCCTCAAGCAACTGCAAGGATAGGACTAAAGAGCATCCTCTTCTCCCCTGTAGCAACCTCATAAGATAAAATCCTCCAAGGATCAAGGTGCTACATCATAAATCTATCTCCAAGTTGCCCCTCCCAAGTAAACAAGCTAGCTTTTGGTATACATCCCAAATATCTATCATTATGTGACAGTAAGATATCAATGGAGGAAAAAATGGGTGGTATAAAGGCCTTCTTGAGGCATGTGGTTTGATATATATCGGGATCTACCATCCCCATGTTAATCTCCCATCCCCAAGCTATCATCCATACAAAATGAGTTTCCTCCCAACATGGAAACTCCTGGAAATCCTCCTCCACCTTGAGCTCCTACAAGTTAGGTGGGATGAAATCCTGAACATGGTAGACAAAGTGGCCTACCCCACCCTGTCCTCCCCTCCACTTAAGATAAGTGCAGAGAATTTTCTGACCTTGGGCTGCAATAATGTTTGCCTCAAATGGCAAGAAGGAAACTAGATCTCCAAAGATCCCTTTCCCAGCGCTGTGAATCAAGCTGGCCCAAACCATCTCATACATGATGGATACTAAATCACCACTATATGGCATCCCATCCATCTCATGGCCCTCCTCATAAATAAACAAATATTTTTTTGTAGTGGCCATGTCTCTTCCGATGCTCCCCTCAAAACATGTAATGCAAAAAGTGTGGGGATGTTCCTCCCCCAAGAACACATCCACCCAATGTGTCCCTCCCCCAATCATGCTCCCCATAAAGACAATAAAAACATCAGCAAATGGGCTCATGATCAACATCGAAATGAAAGAAAAACTGAAGGTTTCATGTGGAGCTGGAAGGTACTAACAGTATCCCAAGTGTTCACAACACAGTCTTCCCCACTGCAGCTTTAGAAAATAGCCTGGCAAGTTGTTTCTTGACAAATGGTTCGTTATGTAAGTCATCACATCCACTAGTAAATAGTAGATGGCTGAATTTATCAACTAAGCATACAAGGAGTAACCAAAAATTTTCCCCAGATCATATAGTATATGGCTATCTCCATCACAATAGTTGGCCAAAAATGGTCCACAGAGCCTAAAGAAAAACTTGCCCCTTTGTAGAGAAATGCACTGCAAAGAAATGGTAAGAGCATGAAAATATTGTGTTGAACAATCAATAAATGAAAAAACATAATTCTTACCATGTAATGAAAGTAAGATGGTGACATGATCCATAAATGAGCTCTCCATAGTGGTATGACATACTCCTACGAAGAGGAATAGACCATATGCTGCATGAAGATCCCCCTCCTCATGCTTGGAAGTCCAAGTCAAGAAGAAAATACTACAACAATAGATGAATCTATCCACTACTCTCTCAATCTCACCTCTTCCATGTCCACTAAGTGCATCAAATGTGAAGTGATCCTAGGAACACTCCATCAACAAGTCCCTGCTCCATAGTGATAGCGTTGTTGGCCTATGAAAATAGGCTCCTGCCAACTTATAACTTCATTCTCTGACATGTTCAATGTCAAAGACTCCTCCCATAATGTTTCCATCTCCTCCTCCTACAACATCATGCAAAATGGGAGAGCAAACCTGCCCTTGCTCTCTCTCAATCCTCCAAAGCAACAAAAGTATTTGCTGCCACCTCATACCTCCATCACCCAAATCATATGGTGAAAACACAATGATCACCTCATCATAATGCATCCACACTCCTTGCTACTCCATGATGCAAGTACCCTGCCAAGTTCCTTCCATCCTGATACCCTTGGAAAAAGGATATGTCCTATGGTGGCAAAAATCTTTCAAGAGTAGCCAACGCAACCAAGCCTCCTGCTACCCGGTGTCATATAATTGCAAGTAGCCTACTAGCTTCTTTCTCTCCATCCACTCCCATTCCTATCAATGTGAGTTCCTCCCATCATGATCAACCTTGGTACCCTTCCAAAGAAGACTCACCTCCTCCCAAATCAGACCTTCCTTCTTGCATTCCAGGGGATGCTGAAATGCAACTCCTAGGAGATCTCCTAGAAAGGATCTCACACCAATGATCATCTTGAATCCATAAGGATCCAAGTGGGCTGAAGGAAAAGCCTCTTCACTGCTGCCTCTTGACAGCGCTATAACTCTCCTCCATGGTGTTTTGGTTGGCTCATGCCCCAACTCAAAGATGAACATATGGTTTTGCATAAACTTGTTTGGGACAAAGCTCATCCCAACCTCCAAGAATTCACACCCCACCCTCACATGTGGTGTGCAGCCCATCAGTGGCCCATTAGGGTGATGTCTTAGCCCTTCCTTGATCAAACCAAGGTTGCACAGCGCAGTGCAATCATACTGACCCAAATGAGCAGTGTGCAATGGTACACAATCCTCCATATGATTTGTTGAAACAATAGGAGATGAAAAGTTAGGCATACCTTGATGAAATTTGGGAGTATCTTGCATGGCTGTAAGGGATTCTCCTCCTAATAGGTTGGCTCCTCCAAATGAATATGTTGAGGGTTGATCCCCCATAGTTGTGACAACACTGGTACAAGTCCCCTCCACTGGTGGTGAGGGCTTATTCTCTTCAGATAATCCTTCACCAAAGTCTTCGATCAACCTTCGAGTAAATTCAGAAAAATTAACCACTCTTGCATGGCTCAAATGGCTGAACCACCAAATATTTTCTTCACCCTCTAGGTGCAGCGCTGAAATCTCTACAGCCTCATCCTCTACCACCAGATGTAGTAGGAAGAATGCGTCAAGTCTCCTTGCCCAAACCATTGTTGCAGATGAACCATCATAAGTAGACAATAGAAACCTATTGCCCTTGATGCTTCCTTGACCACAAGGTCTTCTTTATTCCTCCAAATGAATGAACTGAGGAAAAGCTAGAGTCTCCTTGAAGGCTCCAGGTTGGGATTTGTACCCAACAAGGTATTCACTTAGAACCATGTGATCCAAGTGTCCTCCATCTTTCGGAAATTTTTCCTTCCTCTTAAAGGGAAGGGATATGTCCTAATGCTCTGGAGCTCTCTGCAACATTTGTCTCTCCTTCTGATCATAAGAAGTGAATGGCTCTTCCTGTTCTTGAAACTCTCTAGGAGTTCCACTGCTCCTTCTCTCTTCTCCTTGTTCAACCTCCTCGGAGAGGTTCTTACTGGATCCAAAAAGTGATGAGAGTAAACCCATCCTCTTCATCATTCTGGCTTTGCTCTTTGTTTTATAGCATTTGGCTTGAAGCCCATAGGCTGAGCCAAAGATCTTGCTTTGATACCACTATAATATCCCAAAATCAGGACAACTCAACAAGCATGCACTAAAAATTCATTTCCAGCCACTTATGCTATAAAATAACAAAATTAACTCTTTGATCCTGTAGATCAGCCAATATACAACCTAAATCCAAGAACAGATATGAAACAAATCAAACTAGGTGGGTTAAACAGATCTCCCACACTTAGGATTGCCAAAAAGAGCTAAAAATCGAAACACTACAACACAAGAAATACTGCATAAAGTGACTGTGCAGTCTAAGAGAGGGTTTATACAAAAAAATGATAGATAAAAATAGATCTAGAATTATATTAGTCAATATGCCTGGAAGAATGAGATCTAGTCTCATTTATACAAAATGCAAGAGAACCCAGCAAGGGTTTCTTGTCAAATACTCTGAATACAAATGGTGATTTTTAGAAAATTACTGAGTAATCACTGCAACTGAAGCACATGAGTGTACAAGGCTGTAATAATGAAGATCTAATGTATATCTGAACAAGGTTCTTCCCCCATGGAAGAATCCATCCTCCAATCACAGGAAAACTCCCCGAAAGAGCCACAAAGTCACTGCTAAAACTTCCTTGCAGGAATGATGCAATTCCTAAGTGGAATAATGCTGGAAGTGATGGTAATGTGTTGGCCTATTGCCAAATATTTGATATCAGCCCAGGAATGCTCCAAACTGATCCTCCAATGGAAGGAAACCTCCCTCTTATGCAAAACCACTTCAGAAAATGGGTTTCTCAACCCTCACCAGCAACACCTTGCAACTCAACTCAACCTCCTGCAAAAAATACGCTGAACCTATAGACTGAAGCTTGGCACCAATGCAGGATATGAGGAATGATGGATCAGATCTCTCCCAAGAGTTTCCCAAATGGAAGAGAAGGAACTGTTGAATAGGAATCCCTTAGTGCTAAGCAGCACCGACAATCTCAGCTAAACAACTAAGAGAGAAAAAGTCTAAGCAGACATGAAAATGTAATACATAATATAACCTCAAAATGACTTCCATCCTCTTCCTTATAAACTAAGTTAGCCTTCTCGACTTGGGTCCCACTCAATAGGGTTTCCACCTTCACACAAACAATCTCCTTCCAAAATTACATTGTGCCTTCATTAGAGTCACTCATCTAAACTGTGTTGTTTGATTTGGTCAAAGTTGACCTCTTCAACTTGCTTCAGCCCCTTTTCACACCTAAGGGTCTTCAATCCAGCTCACATATAGCTATCTAGGCTGAGCTTCATTCACATTGAGCTCTTTTATTTGCTAATCCACTCCTACTACATTTATGTTGTTGACTTGGTCAAACTTGGCCTTGTCCACATGAAAAATATCCCTGTTCACACATGAGAGTGTAAAATCCATCTGGTATTATGATCCCCTTACACAACATGAGGGATTTTGTCCTTTTTTCTGCAATGCATGGGTCTCCTCACTATTTTATTCATCTCCTAAGTGACAGTGGCAAAATTCAATATTCCAAATTGCTGCATGCAAATTTTGGAATATTACAAACAAGAAAAGTGGTAGCCCATGTGAGGGGAGGATCCTGATCATATTCCATATAATGATGGAGTTTCTAACCAATGTCAAGAGGGACTGACGGGACTGATCAAGAGGAAATATCTTCCACAATAAGTGGCAGAGGATTCTCACTAGGTTGATGATCTTCTATAATAAAAAGCGACACCACCCATGGATCAAGAGGTCTATGGGGTCCACAGGTTCCAGAAGAGATCATATGCATAGGAGTATTAGATGAATAGATAGAGGGAGTGATAGGTGGGGTTAGCTGAGAGAAAAATCCCATAAGAGATGAAATTTTGAAGAGTCCCGCTCCAACACACTTGAATTGACAGGGGTGATATCCCACGAGTGAGAATGAGTTCCCTGTAGTGGTAATTTGGGTTGATGGCACACAATAGTCGAGTTGGTTAATTGTCACAATCTTGACTTCATGAGGAAATTAAATTACACGGAAAATGAATGAGACAACTACGGTCATGGCATAGAAACAACTATGACCAAGGAGTAGGTTGTAATCTAAAGGAGTGTCGATGACTTCAACATCGACATAAATAGTTTAACCTCCTTGCTCAATGGAAAACTTGTGAAGAACCCCCTTAGTTACAAAGTTGTGTTTATCAAAGGCTTGAAGAGTGGTGTTGGACATAGTGAGAGCTGGAGATCCAAGAGCCTTCCAACTTGATGCAGACATGAAACAAGTTGAAGATCCTTTGTCCACCAAAGTGTGATGAAAATTCTTGTGGAAGACATGCATGATAATCTGAAAAGCGATCTGATAGGAAAGGTAAGGAGAAACCTTATCATAATTAAATGAAATGAGACTTGATTTAGATAAATCAACTCCACCAATCACAAAAAATAAGGCCTTGCACTGCTGAGGATAGCTTTGCAAAACCTCCAGGGCAGACATGGCACAAGGAGCCTAGAAAATATATTCAACAATATTATAATTTTGAGTGGCCTGCACAGAGGGATTTTATGTTGCCTTATGAACGACACCCTTGGAGGGGGAATAGATAAGATCCAAAGGATTATATAATGTGAGAAGTTCAGTGGAAGTAGGTGGAACAGGTGAGTCCTTAGAAGAAGAACTCGACTCAGGCACATCATGTGATTTAGCTCATGTAGTCACGTTTGCATCTTCCTTACACATAAAGACAGATGAAATATGAGGGGGATGGGAAGAGGACCCCTCATTTCCCCCTTGTGGTGGTCGAGCAGGTTGAGAAACCATCTATTCCTGAGGTTGTGCAGGGAACATATGAGTCAAAATGATAGGTTTTTGAGTAGATGGTGGTGAAAGGAGCCTATGGACTTCATCCATATGAGGGCACTCATGAGTAAGGTGGTTTCCATGAAAAATTTTACAGGGGAACTTGACTTTGCAATGGCGTTCACTGGTGCCCCCTCCCTGATTCTGAGGGTTGGGTTGGGACTCCTGAGAATTTTTATTCTTTTTTTATTTCTCTTATTATTCTTTTACCACTTGATTGTTGGTTGTTCTTTGGTTGAGTGGGCTTCACCATGAGAACATCGGTGGACTTCTCAAGAGGGGTTGCTTTAGCAAGTCCAGACACACTTTTTGGGGCTTGATATGTAACAATAAATTGCCAAAGTTGGGAAGAAAGTTGGTTCACAGAATCGGAAATAGGCCCAATCACACCATCAACATGTGGGCTAGAAATAGGTTTAAGAGGGTCAATGGACAACCTAGGGGAATTAGGAAACACTTCATATAGTGTACTCGATTGTGAATAGATAATATCCAACTGTTGGGCAACTAAAATGGCTTGGGTCTCGGTAACGACTCGAAACACGGAAACATCCTTGGAAATGTGAAATTGGAGAGATCGAATGAACCATTTACATAAGATTTCATTTGGTAATTTGGTTCTTTCTAACCTCTTGTGATAACGCCACTCAATAATGTGATCACAAATTAACGTGGCATCATCTTTTTTAAATTTGGACAAGAGGTCAGAGTCGAGATCATACCGAGTAGGCAACTGGAAGTGTGTCAAAAAGGTTTGAGCTAGGGAGGAAAATTCACTGAAGGATGCAACGTCTAACTCGATATACCACTTTGTGGCATCCCTCGTTAATGTACGTTGGAAAAAGAAAAGTTTAATAGAATCATCCACAAATAAATTAGATGAAAACCATAAATGATAGGTGGTAATGTGAGTAAACGGATTCTCCCCAGGCTTCCCTTCAAACTTGGGAATATATGATGGTAATTTGGTGTGGATGGGTGGCCACTAGGGATCATGATGGATGGGGCCATTAGTATTTTTTCCTAAAACTAGCAAATCGAGAGAAGATAAAAACAAATTATGGAGTTAAATAAATGGGTCATAGGTAGGAGAATCGCCTAACCAACCTTGCGGTACCCCAACATAAGGAGTAGGTTGATGCACTTTCTAGTGAAGTAAAGGGTCGCCTTGACATAAGACTATTGCGGGCCAAAATGACTGGTAAATGGATGCTTCCCCCTAGGTTATGTGCCCCCAGAGAGAAAAGGACCCACAAAAGCATGGCTGCTCATGAGGTTGTACCCAGGAGTGAAAGAAGGACCACTCTACACAATAGGGCTTAGATAAGGAGGATAACCTGTATGAGATATGGTATTGGTAGTGGGGTTTCCCCCAAGTAAACTCTCCCTAGGAAAGGTGCTAGCAGGTGGTGTCTCTCCAAAAATAAAACTATACCAGGTTTGTGACATGCTAGAAGCTACGTTTCCCCTGGCCTGACTAGGAACAACTGATTACCCCCCCCCCCCCCCCCTCCCCACATATTTCCATAAGTAATGTGCCTAACTAAGGAACAAGAATGGTTGGTTGGAAAATTTAGGTGAAAAAATTCATGAACCTACCAACTGACTAGGTAGAGGCACCATGATCGACATAGAATATGGTGTGGGCATAGAAAATTTTGAGAAATTTGCATTAGCTATGGATGAGACTAGTGGAATGCACCAACGAGAAGTGAGAGGTGTAGATGGAGGGGTAGGTATGGCCAAGCTGAGAGGTGGCAACGATGGCATGGAAACCAAGACTATCGATGCATAAGGTAAAGAGGTCTCAGACTCCTCCATAGGGTTAAGAATTGACAAAGGCACGTAAGTGTAGGCTGGTGTAGAACCGTCATGATTCAGCCGCAATAAAGTAGGTCCTAATGGATCAGTTAAAGGTGGATTGGTAGGAGAAACAAAATCATCTGCCAAAGTCTCAATAGAGATCATATCACTACTAGAGGGACCAGCTATAGACTCCAATACTATGTGATGGTCTAAGTCTTGAGCACCGACGCACACTCTCTCTGTAGGAGTCGTAAGTCCACCTCATTTAGGAGGGAAACCTTGAAGACGACGTGACTACCAACAAACAAATTCATCCAGGGTGATTATAACTAAAACACAATTACGTTAGTGAAAAACACCCAAGGTCCAAAAATACGGATTCAGACCAAACATAACACACTAGAAATACCCTAAAATATAGCACATACAAAACAAAATACAAAGAAGCTAGTGGTGGAACAATTATAACTAGTGACATGCTTCCCAACCCTTTTAGCTGTGAACTCAGTGCAATTTCCCTTATTAGTCTTGGGGAACCATCTAAGAGGACTGAGAGAGTATGACTAATACATGTCCCAGGTACATAGAAGATGACCCCGACCATGCACCTGTGTATAAGCCCTAAACAGATAGGCCACTGTGGTCACCACTGACAATAACACGACCTGGGGGGACAGTCGAAGGATAAATCCACACACAAGGGTAGAACACTTAACTCCAAAAAGGTTCCAAGACTGAAACCCCCTTAATAATTGTCTCCCAAGTGGTCCCCACTTTCTATAAAAAAAATCGAATAACAATGTTTATATGCGTGTGAATTCTATTATATCGTGCCACCCGAGACTAAGTGAAATGGGTTATGCCACCCTGCCTAGCCCAAGTGTGACCTCGTGCTTCCTATAATTCACCATTGAAAATGGATTTTACTCCCTACCGTAAGCTGCCAAGTTGATTTTGTGGCCTTGGAGTAGTTAACTCACACTCCTATCTCCAAGATGGTGTGCTACTAGTGAAAGTAAAATATGAATCTATTTGATTTTAGTGGTTATTTTTTACACAAGTAAGATGTAGCGTGAAACTGATATGGTGTGAAAAACTCTTTGTTAGTCACCCTAATGCAACTATATGCAATTTTCATTTTTCACTTCAATGAAATATAACTATAGGAGGGTAATAGTTTTCATAACACACTAATGCCTATTATGATGCACCTCTTCACTAAATCTTCTTAAATGAAAATTATCCCAAGATTTGGTGAATTAATTACCAAAAAATAAAACTAAAAGGAAAACCAAAGTAACTGAAAAGAAACCAAAGAAAAATTCCCAAGAAAGAATGCAAATCACTCCAAAAGCGTCACAGCTAGGAAAACAAATCTCAAACAAACAAACACACTCAAATAAATAAAACCGAAAGCGAAAAGTGAAAACAGGAAGGAAATGTAAATAAGCTAGGGTTGTAGCACAATGGCTCAACCAAGGCCAATCTTCTATAAATCTCAAAACCAGACCCTAGAGGAAGGAAGGCATAAACAAGATCAAATGAGGGTGATGCAAAGAAATGAAAATACACTCAAAATGAATTGTCTAGACGACAACTACACAACCAATCACAACACCACCAATTGTGACAAAAATGACCAAGACAAGAAAGGGATCACTCAAAAAAAAAATGAAAAAAGTGCACAAGGACACAAATATATAAAAGTGAGATATGAAGTAGATCCAAGCATTTTCCAAAAGTAGCCAAATAGATTTGAAACTCATATATAGAGATGAGAACACTAGTCCTCAACCAAAGCACACAAAGAATCCTTCAAGGGAACCTTGAAAAACATAAAAATGGAAGATCCCAATAAATGAATAAAAAATGGCTCAAATATGACAAATATCAATAGCTAAAAACAACCAAAAAAATAGATTCAACATGTCTCCAATAGATCGGAAATTTTTGAAGAAAACACCTAAAAAATCAAGAAAATAAGCTGAAAGAAAACCCGAGAATTGGGAAAAATGGATAGAAAATAGGTTGATTTTTCAATCATCCATATCTTCCTCATACAGACTTCATTACAGGTGGTTTTTTTTTAGGTAAAATTTAAAGAGGTTTAAATATCTGTAAATAGTTTTACTTAGTTATGTAAAAAAATAACAGAAACGAACAGAAAAAATGGTCATGCGCAAGGGCAGAAGAAAAATAAACTGGCCAAATTTTAATTTGCCATAACTTCTCTATCAAGAGTTTGTTTTCAGTGATTTTTATTTTTATTTTTGGATGAATTCTGAGAGGAATCTATATCTATGGTCAAGTCAATCAAATTGTATCCATAAAATTCTAGAATTTGATTTTAAACGTACGATCTATTATTCTCTCGTATAAAAAACAAAAATACAACTCCAAATCTAAGACCATATCAGATATGAAGAAATTAAAATCAATGGAGATAAAAAATAATCCAAAAATCCATAAAGAACTCAATGGGAGACCAAGCAAGAGAGAAATCGATCAAAATTGAAGGCAAAGCGGACACAGAGCAAGTATGCTCCCAGTGAAAGCACCAGTTCTATTGCATCTAAACTTGCAAGGAGTTGTGCTCCGTGATTACGTGTCCAATCAAATAACTAGACAAAGAAAAATAAGACCAACAGAACAATAAGATATCCCTAATCCTGAATGACCAATCATGCAGCAAAAAATCAGTTCTACGCTATAGAGAAATGAGATCACACCTGGAATCCTCGTAGATCGGAGAAGGGTTTTGAGTTCGATGTAGATCTTGCGCTCCACTCCAGCGATCTACTACGTCTGCACCTGATCTCCTCTCTCTGCACACAATCATAACCAATCTAATACAATAGTTGATCTTCCTCGTAAGATTGTTAGATCAAAAGCAATAGAATCGACCATAAAATATGTCGAATACACATTCACATAAGGGAAGGAACATAAATTTCCATTGATCATAAAGAAATTACAATGCTTATACCTTCACCTCAAAGCTTCCTCTCCTCCAACTTGTAGGATGGTCTCCTCTCCCAATACAACAAAGCTCTCACCATATAGTTTGGATACTCACTCCTTAGACCCTTTCCTCTTGTGAGATTATATAGGCTCATTCCATCCTTTGGGAGAATGTATCTAGACACCTAGGGGCTTGAGAATTTAGGAAAATTCTACAATAATGGACACATAGCGAACTCATACACAATTGGGTCAAGTTGATCTCCTTGGGAATGGGAAACTCTAGAAACCTTTTTTCACAATTATGAGAATTTTCTCAACTATGTCAATTATGAAATAATTATTATCTCATAATTATAATATTTTTTCAAAATAATTATGAAAAATTTCTCAATTATGTAATTTCACCCTTTTATCATGGGATAAATCTCACATAAGTAAAAGAAAAGGTGAAAAGCGATGCATTTTAGCCAAACAATAGAGGTAAGTTGATATTGCGTTTCTCTCACTATAATGGAGTGGAAAATAGGGTTATAATAAAAGGTGTTTTATTATAATTTGCATAGAAACTATTTGATAAAATACCTCATAGTCAAAAATCGAAAGTTGCATGCTTGAGTTGTATATTTCTGTTAGTATGTTTCAAGTAGAATCAAATCAATGTTTCTTATTTGATTTCATACAAAAATTTTGACAAAATGTCTCTAAGAAAAATACTACTTAATTGTTTGTATATAAAGTATTTAAAGAAAGGATTACAAGTATGGTATATTTCAGTTAGTATGTTACAAGTAGAATCATAACAATGTTTCTTATTTGATTTGATACAAAATGCTTGACAAAATGTATACAAGAAAAGTACTACTTAATTGGTTGTATACAAAGTATTTAAAGAAAGGATTACATGTAAAGTTTTTTAAAAAATATATGAGAGATTTAAATCAGTTGTTTTCAAGTTTGGTTAGGATAAACTCAGTAGGGGTATGAGATAAAGTGGTATCGAGCTTATTGTCAAGCTAGTAAAAATAAAAAGAAAAAATTGGGTATCACATAATCTCTATAAGTCATTAAGGGAGATAATTATGTGACATGAACACTATGATCATTTATTGGTTAGCGATGTTTTTATAGAGGATTCAATTAAAATAAGATAATGAGTTGGTTCGAGTGGAGAGTATTATTTTTATGCTTAATTTTTTGGAATTTGAAACAATGGAAGAAGTTTACCTTTAACCATTTAAATTTGAATCAAATTAGCTAAGGGAAGAAGACTATGTATCATTTCTAAAGGATTCATGAACTCCTTTTGATGGGTATTCCAAAGAATCAACAAATTTGAATCAAAATAAAAAATTGAAGGATAATCAAATGTTAGTGAATGTGGAAGCCCAATTAGAAGCATTATATAATAGACAACATGCTCATTTCCATGATGAAGCTTTTAAAATTGAGTTGAATTGTTTGGAGCCAAAGAGATAAATAATTGGGATATAAGGAGTCAATTTGGAGGATTAAGAGCATGATTCTATTATTTCCCTAGGGAGGTGATAATATAAAATAATTTTATAGGTTTTTCAAATCATCAAAATAATGTCAATATAATTTGGCATATGAAAAAGCATGATGGAACTTTGGCTTCCATTTTTGGAGAAATTACTTGGTTCATTTTCTTTGTATTTAGTGTTTAGAACTTTATTCCACTCTTCTTGTTAGAATTCACTAGGGCTACAAGAGGAGGTTTTTATTCTATAATGTGATTGATTCCATTTTTAATTAGAAATTTTTGCAATAGTGTAGGTACAATGTTGAGGAAATCATCATGGAGATCATCTCAAAACATTCATTTCACATCATCAAGGTATCTGTGCTCTTTGGTTGTTTTCTCTTCACAAAATTCATGTGTGATTTTCTCTAACCATACATATAAATTTGTTTGTCCCCTAATGTCAATTTTAGATATCAAGAATTAGTTGGTAGAGAGGTTATTCATGTGTGGTGTGGTCATTGTATTATTTTTATTTCTTTGAGGATTGTTTTGAGGAACTTCTCATGGGTTTCCGTGAAAAACTAAGATTTTTCTTGTGAAGTGTTAGTCAATTTCTTCTTGTACGATTCATCAAATAGCTATCAATGTTTCTCTGCCATCACTCATAGATCTATTAAAAAATTAACATCTATGTGTGCATAATCCATTGTATAAACTTGGATAAGGTATTATTGACAACATAACCAATTTTGTAATATAGAGAATTACATGAGTGAGTTACCAATAAAACTTCAAACAACAACATATATAGAAAGAATTATGGAATAATATACACAAGCACACAAACAAGAAGACAAGGAAGAAACAAATAATGGTGAGACCAATGATAAGTATCTCTTTATTATGATAAATACCACACCCCATCTACATTAATGATATTGTGTATTTATACCTTGATTCAATTGGTAGGTAGTTACAACTACTTTAACTACCATGGTTAGTCTACCCGAACCAATGGTCGAATAATTTAAATTGCATATTTCACTTACTTTCAAAGTTGACTAACTTTACTTCATTAATTATTGGGCCTAGGCCCTCCAATAGGCATGGATTGTTTTAATAATTTATACAAAGAAGAAATTTAAGTGGAAATATTTTATGCGGTTGATATGATCACATTATTCGTTAAGAAAATTGGAAGAAATTTCTGAGGATGAACTCCATCTGGTATGGATAACCTTCAAAGAGATATGAATATTCGGCCAAATGGGTAGCCTATAAAATTATTTTGGGGGTTTTATGAGACTCCTGAGAAAGACTTAATTAGGGTTATTAATGAATCCAGAGTCTCTCAAAGGATGTTAACAACCTTCAGTTCTATATTCATTGCTTTGTTTCAAAAGCTAATAATTCAATTTCTTTTGATAAGTACAAGTAGTTCTCATTATGTAGTTGCATTTATAAAATCATATCAAGAGTTATTACGGGTAAATGCTTCTATTGGAATCCATTTCAAATGAATAATTTGGTTTCTTATTAGGTAGGTGGATTCATGAGGCTATGGGGTAGTCCATGAGTGATTTTATACTATAAAAACAGAAGAAAATCTCTTCAATGATTATAAAATTGAACTTATCTAAAACTTTTAAAAGGGGAAGTTAAATGTATTTAAAGAGGATGTCAATTTATTTATGCTTTAATGGTCATTTTGGAAATTGGGAAGTGAGCTTTATACCCTTCATTTCATTTGCAATTTTAATTAATGGTTTTTCTTCATCTTTTTTTCTAACATGATAGAGGATTATGGTGAAGATGTTTTCTTTCTCTTCTTTTATTTCTTATTGTTGTTAAGGGTCTGAGAAAAACTCTTGGTGAGGAAAAAAGATATGGTTCATTCAAGTATCAAAATTGATAGCAATATTTTCCTATCACATCTATTATTTGTAAATAATATAATATTATTCCATGATAATAAAAGGATGGATTGCCCTGAGCTTAAATATTTATTGAATCTCTATTATATATCTACTAGTGTGTTGGTCAATGTTCAAAAATCATAAGTCTCCTTTTTCGGATAATTGAAAATGAGATTAAATATTTTACTCAATTACTTATTTTCTAGCAAATTGATATTGATGATGGGTTGAAAAAAAGATTGGAACTAGTCTACTAGTAAGTAAAAAAGTGATTATTGTTTGGTATATCTATTGGCTTAAAAATGTGACATGTCAAATTTTGTTTTTATAGTTTTATTAAAATATTTAAAAGATTAATTTTTTTATAATTTATTGTTTTTTATTTCCTATAATATTTTTTTAATACAATTATATATTTATATATATAATGTTTGACTTAGTCGTGATTTTAAAATTATATATATATGTATATAATATTAAAAATCAAAAGTCTTATTTTTATTATTAAAATACTTACATAGTGGAATATTAAAATTTAAAAATATTTATATTAAAAAAAAAATCAATAATTATAATTATATGTATATATAAACTTTCAAACTTATATACAACGAAGTCACCATGATCATTTTCTTTCACAATATTTTTGAAATTTCAAATGTATGCGCAACAAAGTCAGCATAATCACTTTTCTTTTAGTGGAATCACTTTATCAATGTATACAACAAAGTCAGCATGATCACTTTCCTTTTAATGGAAGAACTTTTTTTTATAACATAAATATTCAATTTCTTTATATAAAACAATGGATATAACAAAATTATCCAAGGTCCATAAGACATTCTTATGTCTTTTATTCAAATACTACATGATAGCAATGGATATAACAAAATTATCCAATGTCGATAAGATAGTATTATGTCTTTTATATAGATTTTATGTTTGGGGATTCTCGCAATAAATTTAAAGGTAATAATAATTATCATTATTTAATAAATACTTTAAATTATTTTTAGATATAAAGATAATAATAATAATAATTATTTAATAAATATTTTAAATTATTTAAATTATTTTTATATATAAAATTTTGGAAGTTTATTCTAATTTGTTAGTGGGGAAATTAAATCAGATATATGCTTTTAATTATTTCATTATATTTAAAGAAAGAAAGAGTTTTGATCAAAGTCATGAAAACAAAAAAGTTGAGTCTAATGGTTAGGTTTTTAAGATTATTTTTAGGAAAAAAGCTATTGAGTTAGAAATAGAAAAATGAAAAGTTTGCAAGACAATCAACTGAACCTCTCAGAATTTATAGCTTTGACTGGAATTGTTTCTTGTTGTTGCTTGGGGAGCAAACAAAATTAAGGGGATTCCCAATTGTTTGTCTATATACATGTGCCTTTGGTCCATCGTTATCATGTGTCTTTGCATCTAATTCACAGTCAAGAAGATGTCCTCCTTGATCTGATTTATGTCAACAAGAACTCTACCAAGAAGAAATTTCAAATGCCAATAAATATTCATTGTGTACATTTATTGGTTTTAACAACATCTAATGTTCCCTACATCTGAAACCCGGTCTACCACCTCTACTAGAACCTTTGTGTCTGAGAGAGTGTGCATTTTATCAACTAATTATTGTTATGCCTAAGTCATTTCCCTTGAACCAATTGAGGGTTGAGTTCGCTATATCTATATGTCAAGTTCTTGGCCCACCATTTTGCACTCTAGAATGACCCATTCCTAGTAATATGTTATACCTCAATGTTCCCTTGCTCTCTGATGAGGCATTATGTCTAGTAGGTGAGAGAGAAAGTTAGAGGAATTGACCATGTTCCACCTAGAGCTATGAATAAATAAAGGAATATTCTCAGAGAAAATGACTAGAATGGTGTTAGCTATGCCTTTGGTTGATGAGCTTATGAAGACCCCGCTCAACATGTTGAGTTTCGCCACCCTAAGGTCCTGGAGCGCCCAAACCAGGGTATTCTTCCAATTGTATGTGATTTTTTCGGGGGAAGCATGGGGTAAAATTTGATTTGGTAGGACCAAACTTAAAGTCCCTCAGAGGATACTAAGTTATCAACTAATTATCCTTCAGACCTACTAAAAAATAGAAAAGGCTCAGTTGCATGTCAAGGCTTCCTGGAGTTGTTTTCTTTTGGTTGTAGCTTATCAAGGAGGGTGGCGATACAATTATCCCATAGAGTGTGTAGGGAATTTTCTTCCCCAACACAACCCAACACTCACAGACCATGTTAAAGAATTCCTCTTTGAGGGAAACAACTGAGTTGAGATTGTTATTCATTCGAATCACCTAGAAATAGACTCCTAATTTATCAAGTTCCCTCACAAAATGTATGATGAAGAGAAGAAGCGGGTGAGATCTTAGCCTCTGGCAGCTTAAAATGAAGAAATAATAAATTCTGGGATGTTGAACTGTTTCTATTCCCAAGGAGATGTCCTTGAATTGAGTCGAGTGCCAAGTGAATTCATGAATTTCTAATCCCATTATTTTAATTCTAGTCCAAACATTTGCCACTTGTTACCAATTAAGGTTCGCCTTGGTGCAAAATCTCAAAATGAATCGTTAACCATGCATCCTGGTACATATCTCCTTCAGAGCTTCAAATATGCTCGTACCCTCTCCCGACCTCATTAACCTCCACTACTTAAAATAATTGACTACCAAATGTGTCGGGTGGTGGAATAATGTGACAATCTCCAAGCTATGCATGGTGAATAATATCGACTTCATGGAGCATGTTGCCATGTCCCTCTAGCATGTAAGTTTATGGGATGATAGCAGAGCATCTCCCACCTTTTACATTGTTGTCACCCATATGAAGAATTCAAAAATAATTATTCTCTTTTACATATAAAAGTATTCCCACATTAAAAATATGTTATTTAAATGTTATAAAATGATAGGTTTAAGAATTTGTAAAACATATTATTATAAAATTTATTAATAATGATATTTAATAAATATATAACAAATATTTTTTTTTATTTTTTTTATAAGTTTGGTAGGACTACATCTTTAACATGTTCAATATATCACCTTGATCGAGGTGGAGAATTGAATTGGTGACTACACATCAAAGAGTATCTTAATAAAACACTCGATCACCGTCTATCCAAAACTTCGTAAACAATAATTTAAAATAAATATAATTATAAATTATATTAAAAACTTATAACTATAATAATATTTTTTAATATTTATCTTTATATAATTATATATCTATTAGATTTTTTTTTCAATATCATAAAAATACCATACTCATTTGTATATATTTGATTTTTTTTTGCTAATAAAATAAAACTGAGTTATATCAAAAAGTAGATTTTGATGATTTGAAAAAGTGTTTGGATGTTTTTTAAAACAAATAATTTATGTAAACATTTTTGTTCACACCATTTAGCGGACAAACAACATTATATTTAATTGATACTAAGATTTCTCACAAAAATTTAGTTACAACATTATATTTAATTGATACTAAGATTTCTCACAAAAATTTAGTTGAGTAGAATTTTTATTGAGTAATTATAAAAATAAATAAATTAATTATATATATATATATATATATATATATATATATTTGTTTGAGTATTGAGATGACTATAGATTTAATTTTTGGCTTAAAAAATTACGATTAAAAAGTATTTAAGTTATCAAAATTATTAGGGGATTGCACTCAATTTTGGTTACACTAGTCTTTAACATAGTTAGATTTTTCCCACGAAATTTCAATTGATAATCTTTACATTACTTAATGATTTAACAATACACCTTATCACCATCTATTCTATACTCATTAACATAACCAATACTCACATTGAAAATAAATTTTATATTATTTTTATAAATTTTGTTTATATATATACTATTAACAGCAGAACAAATTACATTGTTTCATTTATTCAATTTTATGGCTTTACACTAATATTTTATCATATAGACTATTTTTTACGAATCATGAACTTTTTCGCTCTACCAATAAATTGAAGTATCTTTTATCCAACTTTAAAATATGTCTTTATCTTATCGATTAACTTTTATGGATCTAAAATAAATTTAATCTGTTTATGAAAAATTGATACGTGTCATGATATAATTACTTTACGAAAAGGATTAGAGCTAACAATGAAGAATGCAGATTTTTCAATGTTTTAATTAATCGATGCCATTTTTTTTTAAATATTTCGTATTTTAAAATATTTAGAATGTGTAAGACATACATGAAAAATAAATCACACATCAATAAGTAAATTACAGATTTTTTTTTAAAAGATGTAACTGTTATGTCTTTATCATATCCACTCACTTTTGTGAATCTACCAGTAAACTTTCTCTTTCATTATATCCACTAACTTCTATGAATCTACTAATAAATTTAATCACTTTCCTAAAAAAAAATTGATGTCATGATATAATTATTTTTCAAAAGGGCTACAGCTAACCATAGCAATCATGACTTTTAATGTTTTAATTTTCAAAAGGGCTAGAGCTCACCATGAACAATCTTGAGTTAATGTTTTAATTAAGCAATATTATTTTTTTAATGTGAGTCTTATTTTGTATTTTAAAATATAATTGAACACGTGAGATAGTATATATTAGTCTATATTTATTTTAAATTTGGATTTATCAAGGACGGGGAGAGATCAAGTTTGGAGTTAAGATGGATTTAAGTTAGTACTCTTGCATTTTATAATAGATATCTTCCAGCTTTTAAATAGGTTTAATCATAAAAATACCATGGACAAATATCACGGGCTTGTAAACCACGATTATTTTATAGTTTAATTTAACTTTATAATTTTATAGTTAAAATTATATTATTTTTTTGTTTGCTAGTTGATGTGAGTCATGAGATCACTAGCTCGACCAATCCGTGGCTTGAGTAGCCATGACCCAGGGGCATCTAAGCTATCAAAATTACTCGGGGATCGTACCTAGCCTAGACCACACCATCCCTTAGCACAGTTGGATTTTTTCCCACAGAGTTTCGAACTGGTGATCTTTACAATGTGGAGTGCCTTAGGAAAACACCTTATTACCATCTTCTCTATGCCTAGTGGGCCATTAACTTAAAATTGTTAATTTTATTTTACTTTTTGATTTTTAATTTTAATTATTGTGAGATTTGTGCCTCTTTATTTTATTTTTTAACAAGACAAAATGTTTATGTTGACATTACAACATCGCTACCATAATGGGTTGGAGAGTGTCTCTCGACACAATAATAATAGAATATATGTGGAGTCATTGTGGACTAAAATTTAGTTATCATAAATGTACAGTCTATCCATATTTTTTCTATGACTTGTGTTTGACTAAATCATTTTCACACTTGTGGTCATGTGGTATTGTTTTTCCTTGAGTATTATGGCTTGGTCACCCTGTGCTTACTACAACCATACTATGCCTCTTCATCTAAGTTCTTCCCATGGCTTTTCCTTATGAGACAACAAGTTAGATAGCCATCCAAGTTTAACACACTTGGTTGATCTCATAAGAAACACTTGGCATGCATCCAACCACATCCATAAAACATTCCAAAATATAACACAACCAATTTCACAACTTAGATAATATAATCGCATGCAAGGAATATACACATTCAATAGATAATAAAGCATCTATAATACATAACAAAAGTATGATGGTTGATACCTAATCCAGGTGCCTAAAAACTTTATTATATAGAGAATGTTTGCATAATGCAATGGAGGTGTTGCAACTAACTGCATGCAACCCAATTACATAAGTACAAAGAAGTTGAGGAAAACTACCTCTTTCCAATATTATCTAACAAACTTGTACAAACCAACCCAAGAATCTTCTGCAAGCTTGGATCCTACAATTTATGTTTCATTCTCCGTCTCACTTGGATAGTACAAGTTATTCCGTTGTTCCCAACCTTGAACATGGCACAATCATAAAACTCCTTGCACTCCTTGTTCTGTGACTTCTATTGTATCTCTTCTCCTTGCTTGTTTCCTTAACACTTTGAGGTGTTCACCTATATATGTGAGTCTCTCCATGCATAAAAAGCCTCATTCATCTTAGGTTGACCCAAGTGTTTTTAATTCAACTCATTAATATTTGGTGAATTATCTACGGAGTTTTTATATGGCATCATTCCAAACTGCAATAGGTCCACCCAAGTCATGTTGAGCCCACCTAATAGTCCCATATAATTAGGTTGTTTTTCCCACCCAAGGTATTACATCTACTATGTCATCTTTCTTAAGGCCATCCTATCTACCTAGTAATTTTGTTCAATTTCTTCTAAGTGTGCTAGATCATGCTTAAGAGGGCCAACATGTCCAATCTATCTAAATTATTTCAAAGGAATATCCATCTACTCATATTGGTTAGTATATTCATCCCGAACCTAACAGTTTCATTTGAGTCTACATGACTATGCTTAATTCACCCAAGTCAGTTCAATTATACCTAAGTGTGCTAAAGTGCACATAATCCACTCAAAAATTTCCTCATAATTATGTGTCCCTAAGGGAGTAAGATGAATGAGTGACACCCATTTTTTTGGTCTATGAAAAATTGTACTCAAAGGAACCTTTATTGTCTATCATAATCCCTAAGTGTGGACCACCTAACTCTACCAATCTATATAAGTCTTTGAACCAAAATACTCAAGCTGTCTAGGTCACTTGTCCACCATTTCGAGTGCATGATATAGGAAAGGCTACCTGCAACAACTTGGTGAAGAAATATTTTGGAATATTGTGTAATCTTCTTCAGATGTCCAACGTTTTTGCTAAACATTTAACCCATCATTAGTGACAAAGAGAAAAAATGATGATTGGTGAAGTGTTCACCAAAAGCATTAGACATCCCATTAATATTACACGGTATCCCAAGATCATTCTTCACCATGATTTCTAATTGTGAAAATCTACATGCTAAGATTGGAACAACTTGCTATCAATTTATTCATGCCAAAAGAGTATGATAAACCAGGCTATAACTAAGGGTACTTGCAGAAAGCTAATTTTACTCTAGCCAAGTCTATCAAAATATTTTGGCATGTATAAATTGTCTTTGTCTTCGATGCACCCAAGTTTGTCTATAATCTATCTTGCCAATGGGAAAAATATGTCTTCTAATTTGAAATGTGTCTTTCCATGGGCCAAGGAAATTAACCATCGAAGATGTTTCTTACCAATGGAAAAAGGTATTCATCTAAGGTCCAATGAGCCAAGGCATATCAATCGACTCATATAAGGAAACATTTGTCTTGGATGTCCATTCATGCCAATGTAGTGGAGGTTCTTGAAACCACTTTAGGAAAAATTCTTACGTCCTTGCCCACTATTAATATCATCAACAACATCATCAAGGACATCCTATCCCAAATTATAAATCCAAATCCATGTCCATCTAGACTTGGCACTCAACTTCTCCACATTGTTTTGGCAAAAGTTTTCATGCAACTACCATCCATCCAATTCATGGATAAGTTCCTCGTTTCCCAACTTTGTCAGCAATTCCTCATGATGTTGCATCTTTCTAATGTGGATGCAACGAAATACAACACTAGTACAACTAGCTAATATATTTTGGCCCAATATTCATCAAAAAGATTGTCTAAGATGTCCAAGTCTTTCTCATCTATACTTACTTCCATAGCATTAACTCAACCAAAATTTTCATGCACCTATACATTAAATTCTCCATGTTATGAGATAATGAGGATTATAATCCAACTATCATGCCCAATTCATGAGAAATGCACGTCATCATTACCAAAATAATATTTACGTGTTTTCATTAAATTTTCTTGTATAATTATGTTGGACCATGGAAAAGAAAAAACCGTGTCCCTTAACTATCAAGACGCCTTCTATAACTCAATATCCAAAAATACGGTGGAAAATTATCATCACTACCACTTCCCTGAAATGCTCTAATAGTCTATCCAAATTTTTCTAAGTAAAATGATATAGCAAAAAGGTTTCCATACCTATTTCCTAAGAGAGGCATGTTCACAAAAATAAAATTTTCACCTTCAATCAATGATCCTTCTGATATATGACTCATTTGAAAATCATATTTAAGCTTCCCAAGGAGTTCTCTACCTCAAATTGAGTCCCAATAAACAAAGTTCAAAGAGAAACCTTCATGACAACTTTGTTGGCATTCCTAGTGTAATACCCCTTCCTAACCTAGTTTATTTAAATGCTTGTACAAATGATATTTAGGCTGGTGAGTCAAGGTTATTTTGGGGGCATGTGTGCCCATGTATATATGTCTTTATATTTTTGGGGGCTAGTGTGCCTAGCTATATGCCTTTAGATTTTGTAAGGCTAGAGATCTTGGAACTATAAAAATGATGTAAATATTGTACATATTTTAATAAAATAAAATGGTTGGTTGCAGACTAACTCCACGGAAAAGAGCATGGGGGAAAAAAATCATATAAAAAGGCACAAATTTTGGCGTGATTTCTTGGAAAAGGGAACTGGGGCCCACGACACTTTACTAAGTGCCACATGGAAAGAGAGAGTCATGCATATAAAAAGGGTATGTTTTCCTGTGAAGTAGTCATTCATCATTGAGTTTTAGTTAGTGAATGAGTCATGGGATTGGACTCTGTAATTGACTGAGGAATGGTTATTCACTTAATCGTGCCATAAATAATGAATCCTAGTGTGAGCCTTGGTGTCTCTGGTTTATGGCTCTAGAAACCATGGAGTTATGGTGGAACTTGATTTGGAGATAGTCGGTGAGCCCTGTGCTTTGGCTCTATAACCAACTCAATGTTGTTTCGATTTGGCCTCGAAGGGTGCCTATAAGCCCTAGAGAGAAGTATATCTCCTAGATTCATAGGTTGAGATTGCCTCTGGATGGTTGTAAGGAACCTTGGAAGGTGGGAACTACCGAGGGTTTGTTGGGTGCAGATAAGGGTTGCTCCACTTGGGTGCAGGTTGGAGGGAGGGGGAGCCTATGCTTGGATACTAAGGTCATTGGGGTTGGTACATTGGCTAGAGTGTATGGTTTGATACTTGTCTTATATATTATTGTCCATGGATTTGAGGTCCCAACATATGGGTGAACCTCAGTTAAGATTTTATGGACTGTGTGGTCTATGGTTGGGTGGAACGTGGAAGGCTTCTAACTAGTTATATTTTGATTTCAGATAAGTGTCTGTGTTCAATAAATTATGTTTATGTTCTATGTTATTTTGTAAAACCTAGTCTAGATTATGCTATGTGAATTTTAATTTACAATTCCACTATGCATAAATGAATTTTTTTGAATAATAGTTAATTAGTTATGCTTTATGTTTTTTTGGGTATTGCATGGTTTCACATGTAGAATTGCATTGCATAAATTTAGAGGTTAAGTCCAAGTGCAAGTATAACGTATGAAAACTCAGGTATATTTAATTAACAGGCACATATGGAAATATTTGGACTCATAGGACCATATGTGGTATGGTGAGATCATAAGGGCTCATGAAGTGAGTTGGGACTTGGAAATGTGCTAGGGCTTATATGCTTTCACTGGAAAAAAAATGAGTACTTGGGTGGTGTTGGTTCATAGTGTTTCCTGACAGGGGGAAGATTAATTTAAAAGCTGGTATTAGATTCCAAGTTGTCGCAATGGGATTGCTTTGACCAAAAATTGGTATAGGAGAAATTTACATATGATACCCACTAACTTCTTGACAAAGTCATAGTGGTGGGAATGGTGTAAATTCCCCAAAATTTGAGAACATGTGGCACAAAAGGGAACCTAGCAAAATTTAAGGGGGTGTTGCAGTTCAGAAACTGGAAGTTGTGGGTGAAATTAGCCATATAGAGCTAAATTTGTGCAAATTGTAAGCTATAGGGGGACAATAAATTTCCCATTAGCTTGGTTGTGGGGAATTTCCAATGGTTTATGGGAAAATCCAGTTGAAAATAGAGTCAAAAGGTTATGGATACAAGGTGTCATTTTAAGGAAATTTTGATGTCTGTAAGTGGCTTAGACCTTTATCATATGGTGCATCAACAAGAAGAAATACATTATGACAATGCATTATATAAGTAGCCGGTTGAGGTGATGGAGCACTCGGTAAAGCTTCTAACATTTGGTGATGAAGTTCCTTAAACTTCAAAACTTCCTTTCCTTTTTTTAATATGTAAGATTGTTTCAGAATGTGCCCAAAAAATAGTGGCAATATCTGCAGCAACTCTGAAAAGGAATGCAACATGAAGGATTTCTCTGCTACCATCGACACTTTTCTCTTAAAGCTAATCAACCAACCGATTCACTGTCATTTCCTGCATTCTTGCTGATATAATGGGTGCACTCATATGCTTCTAAGTCTTCTTCTAAATGAGCCTCATACAAACACCAAAAAATTCTTTTCATGGAAGAATGTAATCAAGATTTAACAGACTAACGAATTTTAATGACAGGGAAGAAGATTAGCATCTCAATTGTTTAATAGTATAATCCTTGGATCAATTTCTCCCAATGACCGTATCTTTGTCAAATTGTACACAATTTTTCTTTTTAAATTGAGAGGAAATAATTAAAGGAAGCAACATATACTTCGATATTTAACTTTGAATTTCTTAGTAATAGACTTAGAGAGTCATACACCATTCAAAACAATGTTTTCATTCACGACAAGGGCAAAAAAAAGAAGAGAGTAAGCCTTTTGTTAGATCCATCTATACACTTTCATGCATATTCTATTTCGTGGAAGCACTATCACGTCATATTTTCTATAGGCGATGTTCCTATTAGAGTGTACAAAATAAGGAAGCTTGAGGAGTCTCCTGTCTAAAGTATCAGCCCATGAGAATCTATTCTACATTATGGGAATGGATGATTGGGCCACATGGGGAGGGATGGAGAAGATAGATTGAACCGAGGAACCATTCTATGCTTCTTAGAAGGATTTTGAATAATCGAATGTATTCAAATAGGTGACTCACATGTAAGGTGGGTCACTTGTATTGATAGTTAGGGATAAATAAATCTTTATGAAAATTATGCATATATAACAAGTATCGAATGGATTCACCAACTCTTGGTATCTATAATTTAATAGAAATAGTTTCATCTGAAATATCATTCCGAACAACTAAAACATGTGGGTGGTATACATACCTTGTGATGCACTGTGATGACTATTACTACCATAGCCCAATAACATCTCATAATCATTCTCATTAAGGTCCTATTGGATTCTAGAAATATGCCCATTAGCTATATAAAAGAGTATGGTGGTGCTAGAACCACAAAGGCTAACCATCGAGTGAGACTTTGTCGATCTCCAGGGAAATTTCCATTGATTTCATTAAGGAACCATGCCAAGGAAGGCAGAATAATTTTGATGGGGTATAACTATGCTATGGAGGCATGGTAGAACAATGATGTGGAGGCAAGCCACAACATAAAGGGAGATGGAACAACACTAGGAGGGGTGGAACCACAAGTGCATACCCCCCTCTCTCCATACGTCATGGGGTACCTCCCTGTTTTCCTTTGGATCAACATGAAGGTTGTCTACCATCCGATATGGTGCCTGCAACCATGTGGGGAATGTGGAGTGTGGACCCCCCTCCCCTTTGCACTCAATTCGGTCCATTGATCATCAGAGAACCATTGTCGTTGGATTGAGGGACCCACATCATAGTGGGCCTTTTCTTGGGTACAAAACGAAAAAATATATATAATAATATATAATACCTATTATATATATATATATATATATATATATATATATATATATATATAATAAACGTGAGTGTGAGGCTCTTCTGAGAGTTGTGGAGTTGGAGAAAAGGAAGAAGTGGACCCCAACATGTGGATGTGAGTGTCAAGGGCCTAAGTGCGGCCAACATGCAAAGAAGAGCACATACATGTTAGGTGTTAAGAAAAAATATGGCAAGTAACTAAGTGAACTGACTGGGTACAAAGAGTTACCATCAGAAGGAGGAAGAGAAAGAAATCGACATGCGAGGATACAAATACAAGTAGTTACCATCAAATGAAATTAAATCTAATCTAGGAAGGAAAAAATTGTAGGACAATTACAGTAAACCTATACATTGAATTTAAAGCTACAATAACCAAAAGGAAAATAGAAAAGCATATTGAACTTCATACAACCATAAAATTTAGCCCAAAAGTTAAAATTGGGAAAATGAGCAGTCAAAAGAAATTTTTTGTGAGAAGAACATATATACCAACCCAAAATTTTTATTTGAGGGAACAATTATGCTGAAATTATTGGAGAAAGCTAAAGGAGTTTTAAAGGACAAGAATGTCTTAACAAGATAAAAATTCCAAAGGGCATAACTTTTAGCCCAGATATCAGAATCATGCAGATACATAATAAATATAAATCAATTAAAATGGAGAAAACAATAGTAGGCCTAGAATTCAGATATTGGGTGAGAATTTGGGCCAAAATTATAAAGGAAAACAACAATAAATAAAAAAGAAAAAAATTAAATGAAGACTAGAAGTGGAGAAGATGCTCAGGGACCTTATAGTGAAGAACAAGAGGTCATGACCATAAATAATAACATGGGTAATGTTGAGATGAATTAGAATGGCCATGAAGTGGACATTCCAGAGGATATATATCTAGAGGATCTCATGAGAATAATTAAAATGGAAGTACTTAGCTTCAAGGATGAAAATGAGAGGCTAGTAAAGGAGAAAAAACAAATTAACAACCAAATATTACAAATTATGAAAAAAATACAAAGGGAATTGGACCAACAGTCTGTGTCCAAATAGACACATGAGTATGTTTTTAGAACCTAGGAAAGAGGATTTGGAAGCTCAAAGGCGTTCCAGGAGTGCTACCCAACAACATTATCACTCAAAAAGGAGGTCAAGCAAGAGGGCTTACACTACCTCATAAACGAGAAGCAACCCAAGCATATGACTAGTTAAAAAGTAAACAAGAATATCTGATAGAGAGATTTTGCAGGGGGAGCATAGAAAAATTAAACCTCCCACATTCAATGGAGAGGATAATAAAGGATAAGAAGTCAAGGCTTAGTTGTTGGATATGAGTAAGTATATACAATTGTATAATTATTCCACAAATATGGAAGCTATAATTTCCATTTGTCACTTGAAGGGCAAGGCTTATTTATGGTGGGAAAAAATCAAGCAAGTGAAGCAATTGGATGAAACGAAGATTACACGGAGGGAATTCAAGGAATATTTCCACTAGAAATATTTGTTATAACACTACTATGAGTGAAAAATGAAATAATTCTTTTATATCCACTTAGGGAACATGATAATAGAGGAGTATGGTAAAAAAATTATTGAGCTATTGAGATAAGTGAGCCTTATTAAAGATGAAAAAGTTAAAATTCATTGACATGTTAGTGGGTTGCCATATTTTTATGGTGACATGCTTAAATTTGATGAGCCCAAAAATCTAGATGCAACCATGAGAAACACAAAGCGGCTATATGAACATAGTAAGAAAAAATAGTCCTTCAAAGGACCTTTGGAAACAAGAAAATGAATTTCAGGGATGAATTTTCAGGGAATAGATGAAGAAAGGGTTTAAAGCCTCATCGTTCAAAAACAATTCATAGATAAATAAGTTGAAAATAGTAGCTCTTAATGAGAGAAGAGGGGGTACCATTTTCAAACAAGAAACCTCATCTCCAACCCATTAAATGTTGGGTTGTGAAGAAGATAATTGATACAGGGATTTTCCTCATAAAGATGAAAAGATGAGGGTTGTGCATAACTTATAGGAAACATATATAGTGGAAGATATGGTGAAGGTCATGCCCATAATTTATGAACCATTGGATATTAAGAAAGATGAGCACCAGGCACATATTAGTGAAATAGAAGGTAAGCTTATCAATCAACATGTTGCTATTTTAATTTAATATGGAGCTAGGCATAGATACATTGTGTGAAATCCCCAAGATAATTCCCTTCATTGTAAATATTTAATATACTTTGATTATAATTAAAAAGGCCCGAGAATTAGGAAACAGATTCCAAAGTTTGAGGAAGTAGGTTGCTTGGGATTTAAAGGAAGCTTGATATGTTTTATGATATACATGAATTGATGGAAGGTATGCTTTAAGTTGAATTTATCACATCAGTTAATGGACACAGAAAAGAAGACAAAGGAACTATCCCTACCTTGGATAAATTCACAAGGTATAAAGGGAAAATAATAATGGTGATGTGTATGATTAGAGGCTTAGTATTTAGATAAAAAAAATGAAAGTGCTAAGAAATGCTCCAAACTAGAATCAACACATATATATCCTCGCTAGGATTCCAGCGCAATTCGTTTCGTCCAAATCCAACTACGGATGAAGAAGATATGACTTGCTGTCCATTTTCCCAAACAGGTGAAAAATGTGCAGAACAGTGAAACTGATGATTTGGCAATCCATTCAGCTTCTCAGGAATATCCAAGGAATATTCTCCAGTTTTCAACCAATGAAACTGTGACAAGTGTTACAGTCATATTCGCCTATGTTGCTTGGGAATTAAAAATTTTCTTCCTATTCTAAGGTTGAAATTTTAATCATGGTGCATTGTTAATTTTTTAAATATGGTGGAATTGTGGCCAATGGAGAAGGGACACGTGGAGCATCCAAGGGCAGCCATGTGCCCTCGCCCATGGCAATGAAGGTTGGTGCAACATATTTTGTATCCTAAGTCATTTTTCAAAGTTCCGCATTGCAAAATTATATCACCGAGGAGGGGTGGAGGTCGGGGTCAATCCCGTGACCTCCCCCATGCTAGCACAGAGAGATACCACCACACCACACTATGTTTCATATTATGTATAGGCGTGTGCACATATTTGTCTTATACAGTGCATTGTCGAGCGGAGGAGGGGGCCAACCCCCTCACCATAAGGCTTCACTCTGTGACCATGCGAGAGGGCTCACAAGATAAACGTGCTTAGCACTAAGATCGTGTTTAATTACACTTAATATGAGCTTATCTTCAATTAATGACACAATTATTTTGGTGGCAGAGTTGTTGGAGTCTGACAATTGTGGCGGAACTCCAGATTTAGTGGAGTTAGCTGGACAATTTCCAGATTTGGTGGAGAATATGTAGGAAATTTGGCTTTTGCCATAACTGAGGAAAATTTTGACCAATTTTGACTTAGGAAGATTCATTCTTGGTATATTTTGATGTTTTGGAGCCATTGGAGCTAGTTGCAGAGGAAACAGGAGACTGTAAACAACATTTTTTTACAATTGAAGCTAATACAAAGGCCCATGCCATGGAAGTTGGACCGAGGAAATGTAGCCCAGGAGGGATGAAATCCTTCATAAAAAACATGTGTATTTGATTCAGTTGTCATGGTTTGTTGTGTGTGTATTTTTTTTTTTAGAATTTAGTTTCCATGCTTTTATGTTCATGAAATTAGCTTAATCTCATCAAGTCTGTTTATTTATCAATCATAAGCACATCTATAAACCCTTGTACAGGAGAAAAGATAAGCACTTTCAAATTAAATATGAAACTGATATTAGCATAGCAATAACTAAAAATCAATTTCAGATCAAGATGGTATCAGAGCAAAGGTTATTTTCTTGCTTTGCTTGAGATTATGCAAGAAGGGTTTTAATAGTTGCAATTTTGTGATGCTTACATGGTTGAAGTTGTAGAGAGGAAAAGGGAAGATATTGGTTGGTAGTCCTGAGGTTAGGACCAGAAGAAGGAGAGCTGAGAGAGCATCATCTTCACCCAAAGTTCCACTCATAGCTGCACTTGAATCACCTCAAGTTCTATCTCTAGAAGTTGATATTGAAGAGGTACAAATTTCAAAAGAAGTTGAGTTGATTGAAAAGGTACAAACATCAGAAGTTGAGCTTGAATCCTTAGCCATAATTTTAGGTGTTGGAGAGACTCAAGGACATTCACAAGAGGAAGATGTCAAGAGAGACTTCAATGAAATTAAGAGAATCATTAAAATCATGTTTGATGCATTCACTGCAGAAAGGGCAGGAGAAGTTTCTAAGCCTCCACATGGAGAAGGAACTTCAGTTGACAAAAAGGATGAAGAGAAGAGTTCAAAGGGGAGCGGAGGAAAGCCACCTCCATCTCCACCATCCTCATCCTCATAATCTTCATCAACATAATCTTCCAGTTCCACCACAAAAACCACCCACACTCATTCAAAAATCCCAAAAGGAAAAAATCCATTACTCAAGTTGGACATCAAGTTTGAACTTCCCATGTACAATAGTGAGGTAAATGTAGAGAAGTTGGACAATTGGATCTGTCAATTGGAAGTATATTGTAAAATTCAGAATCTACAAGAGTGTAATATTCCCATTTAGCCCAAGCTAGTGGGAATATCTTATTTTGCCTTGTTTTATCTTGCATTTCATGTTTATGAATAAAATGTGAAGGAGGACATGTAAAAATCCTAAAAACCATGAATAAATCAATGCCTATGTAAACAGAGACATATCTGGGCCATGTAAATAAACTCTTACAGGTTTGAATGGGTTTAAATCACAAGATGGGGTCAACCTTGACCAAGTCAGCAGCGCAGTCTAGGTGCAATGAACCTCATGGATACACAACACAGTTCTAGATGGAGGCTCCACATGTGAAAGGGGCTAACTCATTGAGGTGGTTTAGGGTTTGACAAGGCTTTCACCCTATAAAATAAGGAGGAGGACAATAGGAAAAGGTTGTTGATTCTATCATTTTCTGAAGGTATTGTCTCCTTAGACATCCCTTGTTGGGATTTCCTATTTAGGAATCCCACCTCTTTCCTTGAGCAGCTCTTGGAGGAGTCTTTTTTTCCTAGTCCACTATCTGGAAATTGGCCAAGCCACATATTGCATCTACAGTGCAGTCTTGCTTAGGATTGAGTTGTTTATGTGAGGTGCAGCAAGTGTCTCTTCTCATGGAGTGTGTCTTTTAACCTCTTGGAAGAGTGCAGTAGTGGGTTGAGCTTCAGATCCATAAATTGGCAGCAGGCCAAAGCATTCTCAGGGCCTATAGCATAGTCCTTCTTCCAGGATTGCGTTATTTGCAAAAGCAGAGTTGCATGGTGACTTGGCATCATTTTAGAGGAGGAAGATCTCTAGTGATTGGATCCTTCCTTTCACTGTGGTGATCCATGGATTGGCCAACCAATCCATGTTAGTTCAGATTTGATCTACTGTATATGTTATGATTCATAATTTTCTGAATACTTCTGCAGATTTGTGACTTAGATCTCAGATCTACTCATTGTTGTTCATGTTTTGCTGAGATCCCCAAGCGGAATGTATAGAGGAGCCTATCTTGTACACTAATCTGAAATAGATATATAATTTTATGTACAGATATGCTCTAGATCTGAGTTGTAATCTACTGCATGCTTCAACAATGAAAATAACACTGTCAAGCTTATTCTACCATTTCATGTTGTTGTAGCAGCTCATTTTGAGTCTTTTGTCTTGTACACTCATCTTATTTCTGTTGTACACTGTATAAGCTACATTGTAGATATATTTTGTTGTTTTATAGCTGAAATATGAACCTCCATGTTGGTCTCATGCTTATGAATTGATAAACTGTGTTATTTCTAAAGCAGCCCTTGCATATAGCTGCAGCCCCTCTCTTTGGGTGTTTTTCAGCTAGACTAGGTTGTGGGAGATCTATTTAACCCACCTAGTTTGATTTTTTTTTTCTCTCCTTTTGGATTTAGATCTTAGATGAGCCGATCTAAGGGATCTAGGAGCTGCAAACTCATTTCTATGTACAAAATTCTCTGAAGTGCGTTATTTTAGCAGGCTTGCTGAGCTGTTCCAGATTTGGAATATTACCGTGGTATCAAAGCATCAATATTGGCACAGCCTGTGCATTATTTGAGCCAATATGTCTTTAGAGGGAGGAGAACCTCTCACTGATAGAGAGAAGAGGTATCATGAAAGAAGATAGAAGAAAAATGATTACACCATTGAAACCCCTGTGTATGTAAGAATAGAAGGAGCAGAGTTCTCTAACATTATTTCTCAAGCTTTGCATGAGCTAGAGGAATAAATCAGGGGAGTGAGGAATGGAAGATCAGTAGATACCTTGAGGAGGTCTACACATGAGGAAAGCCCCACTACTTCATATGATGTGTGTGAGCATTCAGCTACACAATTCGTTCCACAACATGGTAGCATGCCTACTTTCTTGTCAAAGGAAGGAGGAAGAGGAGAAACACCAAAGGAGGGATCTCTTGGTGAATATATCCAAGAATATGAATCTCAATCAGAGAGATTCAAGGAGCATATCAGTTTCCCAGATTTCTGTCAACTCAAAGAAGAAATATCTTGTAGCTACAGTAGGAGGAAAGGGTGCATGCAGCACACTTTGGGTAGATTCTCTCTAACTACATTTGATGGATCACCTAAAGACTCAGCCAAGTCTTGGGTAAAGAAGCTTGACACATAATTTTAGCTGAATCAAGTATCAGAAGAAGAATCCTTGAGAGTAGCAGCGCTGCATCTTCAAGGGAAGGCTTATGCTTGGTGGCTATTTGAGTCTTCTTCCTTGAAAGGGAGGAACATCTCTTCCTATGCAGGATTCACTAGGAGCTTAGTGAAGAGATCGGATGAGAGAAATTTTGAGACTTCTTGGGGGGAGCAGAGCAAGCCCAAGAAATCTGAATGTCTGCATAAGTTGGGAGATTTCATGGAGCCAAGTCCAGTCCTAAACATTATTGAAGGGGTTGAAGATTTGCTGCACTTCTTACCAGAAGAAAAGGCCCCAATTCAACAAGATCTCTTTCCACAAAGAGAATATTTGAGGACTCCTCCCTCACTAAGAGATTAATACAGAGGACCTCTTGATGATGGATCATTCTCCACTAATAAGGAGAAGGGAGAAATAAATCAAAGAATATCCTCCAGCGCTGTGCAAGAATGAGGAGATCTATTTTCATTTGGAGATGGAGATGAATCAATGGCTTCCACTAGAGGGATTCTTTCACCTTTGCAATGAGTTCCAGGGACTCTTCCATATGGAGGACATGAGCAGCATGTGTCTTTGCTAAAATGCAATGAGACAGAACAAAGGAGGGGTCACACAACTGATACACTATCAGAAGATGGGGCAAGGGCTCCAATTAGAGGCACTCTTACACCATTAAGAGGGGTCTCCAAGTTCCATGGTACTTCCACACAACAATCAGAGATGGATTTGCACAGTGGGAGAAGTCACGATGTGTTTCCACCTGTTGTTTACATGGGAATGAGCCTTGAGACATAATTACCTTGTGGTGTACCATATGGAAAACCACCTGAGTCATATTTGATGAAAGATGTTTCATACATTGATGCTCCTTCCGTAGATCCAAGGGAGGATGGAGCACTAGAAGACCATGCTACCCCACTGAGAATATGGGGGAGGTACAAAGAAAGGGAGAGAATTTTTCTTTTGACTTCACTATCTATCCTCACCTCTCAAATTGCATTGAGGATATATTCTACAAGGAGAGAAAATGACACCATCATGAAGCATGGGAGGCAAGATTTGAATCAGAAGACAAACTTGTTTGAAGAACACTCATCCCCGCTGGAAGAGAGATGGTGGTCTCACATGCATGCTTTGGCCAAAACAGAGAGGCCTTAGATAAATGATAGCCTTCCATGGGAGACTAACTCCCAAGAGCTTCC